>MU725915.1:3414-19495 GCA_026770625.1 Nicotiana glauca
TAAATAATACGTCTCATTCAAAGAGCTTGTGCATGAACTATTTTGTAATTTAAATTTTTTTTAAGAACATATCTATGCAAGGACAAGGAAGTCATAAGGGATTAACAAATGGTTTAAACAATCACCACATTACCAAATAAAATGGATCACATAACTTTCACATAATTTCATAGCCCTTCCATAGGGTTCACCTATGCACTTCATACAATAATATGGAAATCACAAGTACAAGTCAAACACTTTAAATGATCACCACATTATCAAATAAAAGAATCATGCCATTTTCACGTATATTAGTCCATCGGCTCTTGGGGCCACAATTATCACATCAGACTTGGCACTAGGCCACATTTCATAACACAATCTCTTATTTCCCGCATTTCACATCACTTCCGCATATTTCACATCAATATCCTAATTTGTTTCATATTCCCTCATGTCATAAGCATCACCAGGTGCAATTACAATTCGAGTTCTCGACACATTGGCCATACTCTATTTCTCAAAGTCATTTGACTTATTTCAACACCTCTATACACAGAGGATTTCACATAGTTTAACATAATATATGCATCTCCAATTTCAATTTAAGGTCTTAGCATTTCAATACAAGATTCATATTCATTGCACCGTTTTTAAGTTGTCAATAATAGCACATTGATCATATTGGAATGCATCTTTCACAACATCGGGTCACAACACCAATTCATGTAAAGTATCAATAACAACAAGAATCCAACATTCAATTTTTTTTTACCACATTTACACAGTCACTTACTTCACTTCCAAATATCTTTATACATTACCAAGAACTAGACACAATCAATCAAATACCTTTGGTACACGTAAGGACATTTTGGAGGAATTAACCATAATGAGTTTTCTCACACAATTTGGCATCAAATCTCAATTTAAACTTGACCTGAAGTCTAGGCATTTTAGCACATAGTTCACATTCTTCACATATCCTCATTTACCAAGAATAACATATTAAACACATGAAGAGTACCTCCCACATATATTTTTACCACAATAATTCGCTTAACGTAATAAAATGAGTACTGCATCAATTTTATTTTGAACTTACAACATTTACGCGAGCACCATTGAAGCTCGATTTCTAAAAGGTGGGGCTTTAACCGTACATACTGATGATATACTACATGATCTGGTGGTGCAGTGACATTAGTTGGAACAAGGATACTCTCCTTAACAACAAGTTCTACCAATCACTCCATGGCTCAATACATTCTCCTGACAAGTCCTTGGGTAATCCACTTGGACTCAATGGTGGGATAAATCTCTCCTTACATGCTTCAAATTTACGGATTATGGTATCAAAATTACCAATCTTGAGAGTAATACTTAGAGAGGAAATTAGCTCCCTATCTTGAGCCATATCGCATGATCTGGAACATCAAAGAAGGGTGAAATTCCTAAATGCCCAAATACCTCCAACTTATAGATGTGGTCGACAACACACCGATAAGAAGGACCCTACTAGACACAGCTCTGAGACATCCTAGGACACTTTAAAACCTTAGGCTCTGATACCAAGTTTGTCACGCCCCAAATTCGAGGGACATGACCGGCACTCGATCGGGTATCCCCAGTCAAGCGGACCTGGGTGCCTTTTCTATCCCACGTGTTACCCCGTATTTTCATTACCTATTAACCAAGTGAAATAGCCATTTATCAATGAAACACTTTTACTAAACATACATAGTCCTTGGCATGGTTTACAACTTACATCGCCCAACTTACAAAAGATATATTTACATAAGTTCGCAACCCACATTTACTGTCTACGGAGCCTCTAAGGATACAAAAGGATGATACAATACTTGCCGGTAACAAGGCTCCGGCTATACCTTATACAAACATCAAAACAAGATCCCAAAACAGAAGTGGCATGAGCCATATATGGCCCCGAAAGGAAAGGGGCTCAAAGAATCAGTTGACGGGAAGTGATGAGGAGCTACGGTCGGTGGACTGGAGTACCTGCTATGGATCCACCTACAATCATAACACGAATGTAGCGCCCCCGGCAAAAGGGACGTCAGTACATTTGAATTGTACTGGTATGTATGAAAAAAACTTTGTCCCAAGTAAACTCAAGTCATACACAAGTAGATAACAGTAATAGAAACAACAATCAAATGCACAAGCAAAGGAACAATCAAGCCAAACAAGTTTTCAACATCTAACTTTGTTTCAAGTAACCTCAAACCATACACAAGTAGAAAACAGCAATAGAAGCAACAACCAAACACACATAGAAGGTACAATCAAGCCAAACAAAGGGACAATCAGTGCCCCACAGGTTACAAACTCTTCTGTTGTCTCCTTTCACAATTCCACATCAATGATTTCACAAATTTGTTCAAGTGTTTATTTCAATAGTGATTTCGATCACTTTTCCACCCTTATTACCTCGGCCACCCTTATCACCACAACCCACACCTTATAACTCCGTGTTGCGGCGCGCAACCCGACCCCGCCGTACAGTTTCAATTCACAAACAACACAACCACAACAATCAATTCACAAACAAGAAGAGCAACAACAATACTTCTCAAGACACAGCCACAACAATGTTACAAGTGTTTCCATAGCCAACAGTACCAATTCCGTTATATTCAACAATTCATAAGCAATTCAAGTCATTGCAATAATTACCCACAAGAAGCCAAATATGTTATTACCACAGTTGTTCCAATTGCATCATTTACGATTTCCTTCTATCATTCGTTTCTCAACTCTTACCACATAACACTTAATCAAACCAATCAAAAGAATTTCACAAACAATCCACGTAGCTATCACATACCAAATATTCATACACCAAACAAGGCGATTTCACAAAGATCAAAGTTAGCCATACATACCTCGAAGAGCTTTTCCTTAAGTTACTACAACGTTTCAGAAATTCTAGCAATTCCAATCTACTTGAAACATAGCAAAATTAAACACAAATCAGGAAGGTATTCATGGTCTCAGCTCATTGGAGCATTTTATCAAACACTAGTTGAGCTTCTTGATTACAAATCCCATTTTTCAAGTTTTTCCTCCATTTCCCCAACCAAATATTCACTTAATTATGTTCAATAATCTCCCCATAAACCTAAGGTTGATATGCATGTAAGGAATCCATTCTTATACTCATGAATCACCTCCCTAATTACTCCTTATAGCTAAGAATAGAAATAAAAGCTAGGGTGATGAAATCTTACCTCTTGGGATGAAGATCTAGGGCCTTCACTTGATTATCTTCAAGGAATTAGCAAGATTTTATGGAGAAATTTGATGGGAAAAACTTTCCCTCTCTAAAACCCCTCTCTCTCCCTCTAGAAATGATCAGAAAAATGCTCAAAATGAGCTATAGCACCTAATATATCGATAGGGGGTCGGGTTTAGAAATTAAAAAAAATAACCCCACGATATCAGTTCTGCTATAGCAGAATGGACCGCAGAATCGATATGCGGTCCGCAGAATGCTTCGCAGAATCGACGCCCAAAACTGGGCTACACTGGCCCATTCTGCGGCCAAAATGCGACCGCAGAGTGAGAAATGCGACACATTCTGCGGTCGCAGAATTGACACAGGATATCATTTTCCAGCCTTTGGTAATTTGACCATAACTTCGCGTAGGAATGTCCAAATGACAAACGGTTTGAAGCGTTGGAAACTAGACTCAAAGACCTTTTATTTTATATACTATTCACCACATAAAACATTATACATATTTAGATATGCTCGTTTAAATTATAGCCTTGTGCGAATCCATTTTGAATTTTAGCCTATTACGAAAATTTTCCCGTTTGGCATACACTTAGGCTTCCATTTGGACCTCACATCACTTAACATAAGACTTATACTCATATTTACCAAGTCTAATTGATGTCCACCATGTTCATAGCACATATAATATAATAATCCTACGTGGCACCACGAAATCCTAGATTACTTAGCGAATTTTTTTTCCGGGGCCTTACATCCGCCAGCATGAGTAGTCTTGCTTATATCCCAGTCTTGCTTATATCCCAGTCAGTCAGAGGCTGTTTGCCTTGGATGTTCAGGCCTTGACCAATCGATTTGTGAGGCTCGATATTTTAGAGCCTAGTAGAGTGTTAGCTTGCACGGTCGCTCGTTCTTCGTTATGGGAGCGTATCCATGATCGGCAGTTTGATGACCCCCATTTGTGTGTCCAGAGAGACACGGTGCAGCATGGAGGTGCCACGAAGGTGACCTTAGATCATGATGTTGTTCTGAGATTGCAGGGGCGAGTTTGTGTGCCAATTGTTGATGCGATTCGAGAGTCGATCTTAGCGGAGGCCCATAGTTCTCGATATTCTATTCGCCCCGAGCGCCGCGAAGATGTATCAGGACTTGCGGCAGCATTATTGGTGGCATAGGATGATGAAAGATATTGTCGCATATGTAGCTCGATGTTTGAACTTTCAGCAGGTTAAGTATGAGCATCAGAGACCTGGTGGTCTATTTTAGAGGATTGAGCTTCCTGAGTGGAAGTGGGAGAGGATTACTATGGATTTCGTTACCGGACTTCCGTTGACTCGGAAGAAGTTCGATGCGATATGGATTATATCCCTGTGGCAGTCGTTTATTCATCCGAGAGGTTAGCCAAGATTTATATTCGGGAGATTGTTCGCCTTCATGATGTGCCAGTATCTATCCTTTCGGATCGGGGTACGCAATTTACCTCGCGATTCTGGAGAGCGGTTCAGCGAGAGTTGGGCACCCAGGTTGAGTTGAGTACAACATTTCATCCCCAGACGAACGGTCAGTTTGAGAGGACTATTCAGATATTGGAGGATATGCTCCGAGCCTGTGTCATTGATTTTGGAGGCTCGTGGGACCAGTTTTTTCCTTTAGCAGAGTTCGCCTACAACAAAAGCTACCAGTCCAGCATTCAGATGGCTCCATATGAGGCATTGTATGGTAGGCGATATCGGTCTCCAGTAGGATGGTTTGAGCCGGGAGAGGCTCGGTTGTTGGGTACAGACTTAGTTCAGGAGGCCTTAAATAAGGTCAAGATCATTCAGGAAGGGCTTCATTTAGCTCAGTCTAGGCAGAAGACTCATGCAGACCGTAAGGTCCGAAATGTAGCTTTCATGATTGGTGAGCGGGTATTGCTCCGAGTGTCGCCTATGAAGGGCGTGATGAGGTTCGGGAAAAAGGGCAAGCTTAGACATAGGTACATTGGCCCGTTTGAGATTCTTGACCGAGTGGGGGAGGTGGCTTATAGACTTGCATTGCCATCTAGCTTATCAACCGTGCATCCAGTTTTCCATGTATCTATGCTTCGAAGGTATCACGGCGATCCTACCCATGTGTTAGACTTTCGTACTATCCAATTGGACAAGGATCTGTCTTATGAGGAGGAGCCGGTAGCCATTCTAGACTGGCAGGTTTGACAGTTGAGGTCGAAGAGTTTTCCTTCAGTGCGTGTCCAGTGGGGAGTTCAGCCTCTTGAGGCATCGACCTGGGAGTCCAAGTCTGATATGCGGAGCCGTTATCCCCATCTTTTTCCCGACTCGGGTACTTCCTTCTTTTGTCCGTTCGAGGATGAACGGTTGTTTTAGAGGTGGAGAATGTGACGACCCAAAGGGTCATTACCTGTATTCCTACTTACCCTGTACTTGTGAAGCCGTGAAAACCTCACTTGGGGGTTTCCTCGACTTGCGTGCGCAGTCCGTGCTCGTAGCTGGAAAGTTTAAATGTGAATTTGCGAGAAAGATAATAAATTTTGATGTTTTAATATATTATGTTTGACTCCAGTCAACGTTTTGGGCAAACAGACCCGGACTCATGATTCGACAGTCTCGGAGGGTCCATAAAAAAATATGAGACTTGGGTGTGTGCCCGAAATCAAATTCCGAGGTCCCAAGTCCGAGAAATGAATTTTCTTTGTGAAACTGTTTTCTGAAAATAATTAAAGAATTAGAAAGTGAAATTTGATTAAAAGACTGTGGTACCGGGCTCGTATTTTGGTTTCGATGCCCGGTACATGTCTTATATATGGCTTAAGAAATTGCTGTAAAGTTTGGTTTATTTTGGACGTCATTTGACGTGTTTTGAGCTAGAAACTGTAAATTTGATGTTCATGGAAAATTGGAAGGAAATCATAGGTCTTAAGGCCTAATTTGATGCTTATGATGTTGTTTTGAGCGATATGATCGCACGGATGACTCCGTACGATGTTTCGTGAGTTATGTGTATGTTTGGCTTGGAGCCCCCAGGGCTCGGCGAGTTTTGAGTAGGTCCCGGGAGGGCCGAGACTTAGAAGTATCAGATGTTGCATGTCCAGGTGTTGCAGTCCCCCAGCGCGGCCGTGGTCATTTTCGCGCGGCCGCGGTGTATTTCTGCGCGGTCCGCGTGGCTAGGTTCAGAGGGCCAGTGAAGTCCAGGTCGACCAGCCCGGCCGCACACCAAATCAGTGCGGTCTGCGCTGGGTAGGTTCAGAGAGTCATTTTCTTTCCTTCCTCGGCGCGGCCTTGGTGCATCTTTGTGCGGTCCGCGCCAGGCTTCCGTAAAGTATATATAAAGTCGGGATTTTCAGTCATTTTTCACTTTTTCAAAAACCAAAACATAAGAGGCAATTTTCCAAATGATTCTCTTTCTTCAAAACGATTGGTATGTGATTTCTAACTTGTTTTCTTCACTCTTTAACATCTTTAAACATAATTTCAACTTCAAAACTAAGATTTTAATGGGGAAATTTGGGAATTTAGGGTAGAGCCTAGGGTTTCCAAAATTGGGGGTTTTAGACCTCAATTCGAGGTCCGATTCCAAAATAACTTATATATCTAAGTTCATGTGGGAATGGGTAATCGGGTTTTGGTTCGAACCTTGGGTTTTGACCATGTGAGCCCGGGGGCATTTTGGGAATTTTTGAGTAAAACTTTGGGAAATTCATTTTCATGCATTCAAATTGATTCAAGTAGCATTTGTTGATACATTCAAGTAATTTGTGACTAGATTCGAGCGGTTTGGTGGTGAATTCGAGGGGTAAAGATATACTAGAGGAGTGAGTTGAGTTGGAGCATTTGAGGTAAGTGTTTGATCTAACCTTGGCTTGAGGGAACAGGATTAGAGTGTTGTTTGCTAATTGCTAGGTGTTGAGTGCGGTGTATAGGCATGGTGACGAGTATCTATACGCCGGTGTCTAGCATGACTGTGGGTCCTTGTTTGTACTCATTCTGATATTGTTATGACTATTCCATGTTAATTGATGAATTCTATGTAATGTGAAGAGTATGGGGACAAATTATGAATCGTAAATTCTTTGGAGCATTGGCTAGAACGATAAAAAGACTATTGGGTGAGAAATGAAAGAAATAGAAAGAGATATGATTAATCCCTTGCCGGGATGGTTTGTGTATATTGATTATCTCCTATGCCGGGATGTGAAGGTTATTGTTGTTTCTCCATTGCCGGAATCTAGCTGTTTACTTGTGTTTTCCCTTGCCGGGACGTTTCTTATTATTTGTCTATCCCCTCGCCCTGTTTGGTTGTGATTACTGTTTGGGGGAGGAAGAGTGATAATGTACGAAGGGTCATTTCGTGACATGTTTTGATTATATTTGCACGAAGGGTCATTCCTTGCCACGCTGTGAATATTTATGCACGAAGGTTCATTCCGTGCTATGTTTTGATTGGTAATGCACGAAGGAACATTCCGTGCCCTGATGTGAGAGTTGATGTGAGGAAAAGCACGAAGGTTGGTGCCATGCGCTTTATTGACTGTTTCGGCGAGGACGAGAGTAAAAGCACGAAGGGTGGTGCCATGCAACTGTTGATTTTCCGACTCTCCTTTATACATGTTATCGTACAGTTTCATTTCCCTATCTATTGATTTTGTATCTGAACTACTACACCCACATAGCATGCTCCCCTCTCTCTCAATTGTGTAGGTTCTGTATAGTTTTCGTCTATTGCATATATCTGTACAGGTTTGTTTGGTAGTCCTGTCTAGCCTCGTCACTACTTCATCGGGGTTAGGACAGGCACTTACCAGCACATAGGGTCGGTTGTGCTGATGCTACACTTCTGTGCTCTTTTGCACAGATCACGGTATCGGAGCAGCTTTTGTACCACAGCACTAGTTGATTGGGAGCTGTCTTCAGTCCAGGGAGTTTCGAGATAGCCTAGCCGACGTCTGCAGGGACAGTCCCTTCCTATTTTATTCAGTTTGTTATCACTTGGACTGAAGCAAACAGTATTGTACTTTGTTCAGACTTTGTATGTAGTATTCTATAAATGTTCGTGAGGTTGTGACTCCAGTCTTGGGTAGAGGTTGAAGTTAAATTCCCGTATTTGTTTTAGTTTATTTATATTTAAGACTTCCGCTTTTATGGTAATGTTTCTCTGTTTCTAATATTGTCGATGCTCGCTAAAAGAGGTAACTGATAATTGGCTTTCCTAGCTCCTATTAGTAGGCGCCATCACGACTCCTGAGGGTGGAAAATCCGGGTCGTGACACAGAACAAACAGTATTGTATTTTATTCAGACTCTATTTTTAGTATTCTATAGACGTTCGTGAGTTAGTGACTCCAGTCTTGGGTTGAGGTTGTAATTGAATTTCCGCACTTGTTTTCAATTCATCTATGATTAAGATCCGCTTTAATATTAATTGTCTCGTTGTATCAATATTGTCAATGTTTACCTAAGAATGTATATAGTTAATTGGCTTGCCTAGCTCCTATTAGTAGGCGCCATCACGACTCCTGAGGGTGGAAAATCCGGGTTGTGACAGGTCCATCCATACTTGGCCAAGAAAAGATTAGGTAGACAAAAAAAGAAGCATCAATGACAACTTATTAACCATCTCAACTTTAATACCATGGTCAATTACCAAACAACAACAAATCCAACTGAAATAACAAGAAAAATGCAAAACGCTACTATTGCTTCTAGCCTTCTATAAGTATTTCTCCATTTGTATAACTTTTATGAAAAATGTCCCCAATTCAGAGGAATGTAAAACTTTGTATAGTTGAAGGTAGTCCTAATTTGCTCAATAATACAAAAGAGAAACAAAAGAAATTCTTACCAAATAATTTTGTGTTGTTTCAGGCATATCGCCGAACACTTTGGATTCATCAGTTTGCACAGTTTGAAATCTCATCGTCTTGAGTCAAAATTGGAAAATAATTGAAACAATAAAGTAAAATAAGAGAAAAAAATAAAAGACATTCAGATGGAAAGTATTATTAACTATAAGATATATTAAGATTTACAGAAAGAGAACAGAATGAAAGTATGTTTACAAATAAACTGATATTATCACCAATTAAATCTTTGCTATTGTAGCACATAACCAATCTTCCAACAAAAAGCATAATACAATAGATTTTTGCACCGACATTTTGATTTACAGTTAGTAATTAGTTCCAAAAGACGAACAGATATCAACGATGAGTAAGCCAAAATAATATAAACTTTTATGCACCGGGTACAATCTCAAACATGTATGTGCACATCAGATAGAGTAGACTTACTGACATGCATATAGAAAATCAAGCTAGAAATTATGCTGAAGAGTAAGAAAACTAAAATTGAAGCAAAAATAGACAAACTTTTAAAGGAATTCCGAAGTGAATGGCAGAAATCACGGCAAGAAAGGCAAAAGACAGGGGAAAACTTACCAGAAGTAACGAATGAAATAAAAGCTAGAAAATTAGAAACCGAAAATGGATAATTTGGGAAATGATACCCAGAAGCGATGAGCAATTATCAGATAGAGGAAAAAGAAATACAGAGGAGTTGAAGAAAGATATGAAAATGTTCCTTGTAACCTAAAACATAGTGTTTGCGATAGTGAACAAAGACAGCATATGTCACGACCCAATTTCCAAACCCGGTCGTGATGGCGCCTCTCGTAAAGCCAGCCAACTAACCCAAATCATCTTTCTAACAATTATTAAACATAGATGAATAGATAAATATATCTTGACGACAATAATAAATGGTATTTACAACCCAACACAACCCGACCGGGGTGTCACAAGTCACGAGCATCTAAAGAAGACTGAACACAACTGCTGGGCCAATAATAATATACAGAATAAAATCTGGAATCAAAAGATGAAGTCCGGTGCCGCGAACGCTGGCGGTCACCTTGCCCACTACAGTAGTAATACCTTCAAACAGCTATTAACCCGCTTCCGGGTGAACAATACCTGCAACTGCACGCGAGGTGCAGGGAGTAAAGTGAGTACTCCAACTCAATGAGTAATAAGAGTAAATAATAACTGAGCGGTAAGAAAACACGTAAAGCACTCCATCATGCTATATAGGACAGTACGACCCTTGAGAAAACAGTAATTCCATGAAAATCCTTTAGAAAATATCTGGCTCAGTTAAAAACCTCTTTTGAAAATATCCTTTTCCCAATAGTCAAGCAATTGAATGCATAATCAGATAGTGCAAATCCACACATAAGTCAGCCGCTCGGGCACAGCACTCCATTAACAAATAACACCAGGGTATCTGGTAACAGTGCAAGAAATAGCATGGATGCTAATGATATGAGAGTGCTGAATGTCGTGCCACGTAGCACAAACAGGAACCAATGCATGAATGCAATGCACTGCACATAACCACTGCGGCGCGCAGCCCGATCCATTTGGGTACCCGCGCTCACTGTGGGGGTTCAGACTCCGGAGGGGCTCCTACAGCCTAAGAGCAATATCAATATCACACCGCTGCGGCACGCAGTTCGATCCATCCTCAGTCCAGAGATGAACATATAACACTGTTGCGGTACGCAGACCGATCCATGCTCAATCCAGAAATGCACATAAGCCACTAGGGCAATATTCAAATAACAGTTCTCAATTCAAAACGTCAGTAAGGTATCATTTAAGTTTTCAATCATGAAAAATGGTCGAATTTGCAAAACAGCATTAAAACACTAGACCGAGATCAAATAGTCTGCAAAAATAATGCGAAAACAGCGATATCAATCCCTGAAGGATTCACATAGTTAGCACGAAGCCCAAACATGGCAATCAGTCCAAATTATGATGATAATAAGTAGTTTCAGCCAAATACGTAGTAAAAAAATCAACAACCGGGATGGACCAAGTCACAATCCCCAACGGTTCTCTACCCCACGCTCATATCTGGCGTGCAAGTCACTCATTACAGCACTACGATGTGCAAATCCGGGGTGTCAAACCCTCACGATATCATTTACAAGTATTACTCACCTCGAACCGGCGAAATCTCAAGCCCGCGACGCCTTTGCCCCACAAATCGGCCTCCACGTGCGTCGAATCTAACCAAAATCAGAGCAAATACATCACAATATGCCAATGGGACAATACCCAATCGAAAATAGTCGAAAAATAGCAACAATCTCGAAACTATCAAAACCCGAGCCCCGGGCCCACTTTTCGAAAAATTATAAAACTCACATTACCGGATTCCTCGTCTCGCCACGAGTCCATACATATCAAATATACCAAAATCGGGGTTCAAATGCCCTTTCAAATCCCAAATTTTCATTTCAAAAACTAAACCCTAGTTCTTCCAATTTTTACCCAAATTTCCAAGAATTAAAGGTTGATTCTTCAATAAAATAACGTTTCTAGGTCACGAGACTTACCTCCAATCGATTCCCGTCAAAACTCTCTTCAATTTCTACCAAAAAGCTCTTGAGGTGGTTCAAAAATGGAGGAAATAATGAATGGGTCGAGGATGAAATAACATAATAAACCCTTCTGCCCAGCTAACTTTTCTTCTATGCGAACGCGAGACCTCGCATTCGCGATGCACAAAATTTCCACTGGCCAATATTACTCTTCGCGAACGCGGTGACTTACCCACGAATGCGATGCTTGGGCCCCTGAACCTACGCGAACGCGACCCTTTGAACGTGAATGCGTTGAACACCTGTGCTGGGCCCTCTTCTTCTACTACGCGAACGCGTGCCCAGCACCGCGAACGCGAAGTACCAGGACCTCAACTTACGCGAACGCGAAGAACACTATCCAGACCTCCCAACTTTACTCTACGCGTTCGCAACACATCCTACGCGAATGCGAAGAAGGAATCTTCTGCAATTACACAGCTGAAAAACCAGCAATTCCAAAAATCCAAAAATGATCCGTTTGATCACCTGAAATCACCCCGAGGCCCCTGGGACCTCAACCAAAGGCACCAACATATCCTAAAACATCACACGAACTTGTTCCAATTATCAAAACACCTCAAACAACACTAAAATCATCAATTCACATCGGATTCAAGCCTAAGTTCTTCAAGAACTTCCGAAATGCACTTTCGATCAAAAACCCGACCAAAAGACGACCGAATGATCTAAAAATTTGCACACATATCCAAAATCACCTAACGAAGCTACAGAAACTCTCGGAATTCCATTCCAAGCCTCGAATAAAAATCTCACCTATCAACCGGAATTCGCCAAAATTCTAATTTCGCCAATTCAAGCCTAATTCTATACCGGACCTCCAAAATCAATTCCGATCACGCTCCTAAGTCACAAATCATCCCCTGAAGCTAACCAAATCACCGGAAATCACATCCGAGCCCTCTAACTCAATAGTCAATATTCGGTTGACTTTTCTAACTTATGCTTTCCTTAAAGAGACTAAGTGTCTCATTTCTTATCAAAACCAATCCAAATAAATTCTCACACACCACATACCGATAATGAAATATTAAGAAGCAATAAACGGGAAAGAAACGGAGCAGTAACACCTGAGACGGCGGGTCGGGTCGTCACATCCTCCCCAACTTAAACAATCGCTCGTCCTCGAGCGTACCCAGAGTTATACTAGAAGCCAACCAATAGCTGAATGACCTTACCAAGCATATACTCGGGGTGATTCCTCGTCACCCTATCTCACATAGGTCCGACAACACAATATAGCTGAAATTACCTATTCCAGTCTAGCCCATAAACCATAGAACTACCTTTTCACTTGTGAAACCATCAATACGATCACAACCTCATGCCCATACTTTGAATAGTCCCGAACCAACTGTAATAACCCACACCTGCAACCTCAGGTGAAATCATACAATATACCACACAATCCAACACTCGAAACGATAGTCTCTATTCACAGCAGTTGCCCACAATACCCAAATACTGATAGAAACCTCTTATTAGCTAAAGTCTTATTCCAACACTTTCATATACTGCCAACGATAAATAAAACACGCGATAAACCATAACCATTCCTCAGATCACCCATACATGAAGCCACTTCCTTCTTGACTAATACCACAACAGATTTCTAGGCCGAACCTCGATATTATCCTTCTAACAAGCTGAGATCAAATATGTTCGTATTCATTAATGACTCCAACGATCACCTTGAATCCAACATACCATTCTGGTGATATGACACCTCAACACCGGCCTAAGCCACACTTACATAATACGCGCACCAATAAGAAACGGTCTGAACATACTCGAATCATGACAAATAACTCAAACGAAAGAGTTGTATCTCAAGCTCATCAGTATCATCACAACACAAAGCTGAGACCCCGTCTCACATCATAGAAATAGAGTACCTGAATCCTCCTCGAAAGGTCATAACTTCACGTGGCCTTGCCACAACGCGCGATCCTATCCAAACACTGTTACACATGAAGTACCTCAAGTCACGATGCTCAAAATAGACAGCCACGCACAGATTGATGTCTGAAACCAAGCAATCTATCACACCCACGGTGAAGCAAGTAATACACACCATTCAATCCTGAAAGGACACAACCGATGCACCATTCGCCGAGCAACACCCAATACAGACTTTCCTCAGAAACCAGGAAGCAACGCATACAAAGTAACATATGGAAAACTATTCTCAATATCACACTGTCGCGGCATGCAACCCAATCCAGATAACATACCCGTGGCTACGTGCCACCCGATCCACACAAATATCTCACATTGGGAGATGCACATTGAGCCAAATTTGCTCATTATAACAAAATACCGAGTATCGATCGTAAGCATACTGAGTGCATAATGATATCTACTTATAGCGTTGTAAGCTACAAAACTCAACTTCCACTATGAATCTCGATAGCACCGCACTATATGTGCCCACAGTCCAAAAACCATGACGCCTCACAGCCCAAAAAAACAACTCATAGATCTCCCCAGATCACTAGCAGGTTCAATAACGATCGAATCAACCTATCCTTCATCAATACAATTCGGGGCCAACCAAGCCAACTCAAGCTAAACACGTATCCAATCAACTTACCAAAAAACTCATTACCAAGAAGCGTGAAGCTGCACCTTCCACTACTATAACTCATGCCGGAGCCATACGATATGGTGCCCGACACCAAATAATACCGAAATCCACAATCTCGCCCAGCGACATGCCCGACCACAAGGAACACATCCGAAAAAGTCCCTCAATACCGGAACTGAATCAATGGTAGAAACCTTTATACTGACATCCGTCACAAAGGCTCAATTAAGGAAAGCAATCCTTCCCATCCATCCGCTGGTCTTTGGAACACAACCATTCTGCTAGAACATAGTCCGATGCACCTCATCACGCAACCTGTGGCATTTTCCGACATAACCCATAGCACAATAGTCTAGAATAACCCAACACTGAGACAACCAGTCTACACCCCAATATCATATCCAAAATCTAATATACCAAGCAAAGAAAGATCCACTCGGGCTTCCAAACCCCCAATAGCCTCTAACGGCACCAATACACACTATCCACAACCACTACCTAGCCTGAACATGAGAACTCCCAGTCTCCAGCTCCACATAGCACACAAATTACTATACTTGATCCCCAAATCCTGCAGTATAAATACATATTACTCCTCGAGTACCCAATCATTCTACGAAAGACATTCTAAAATTCTCCTGTGCCATCAAACACACTCAGATATCAATAGTCGATATATCAAGAAAATGCGGCAACACTATCGAAGTGCCATCAACTTAATCACATTGCCCTTTTTCTGAAACATATACCCTCGTAAAATCACTATGATTAGCAATACTATTTCCTTAGTCATATGAGGATCATTCACCCTAATCATCTGAAGCTCGATCCTCCAATCACCTAAAACTGCTCGTGCTGCTTAAGATTCTAATGACTCTCCATTCAGAACTGAACTGTAACCTCACACACACAAATTCCAATTCTCCATAATATAGCGCATATACCATACCACACTAGGATAACATGAGAACTCCATCTCCCTTTTCCTAACCACAAACATCTATGTATTCCTCTAGTCAAGAACTCTCCCTCCCAATTCCATTGCATAAGCTAAACTGCCAGGACTGAATCATTCTACCCGAACCAAGCTAAGCAAGCTGTCAGAACTCAAGAGCCTTGCAGCACAATACGAGTAAAAGCTCATTACCTCGAACGCATAGGAAGAATTAATCATATCCTTACCATACCGATTCGGTCTACTATCAAGCTATTCCATCTATCTAATTTCTCTTTTTATTCATCATCCACTTGATATTTCTCCCTCGCTGTAGCATCACAATGCCTCAATACAGGCTTACCACACGAGACTCGCACATAAGACCACATTGTCTATGACCCATGGCCACTAAATACTCTCTCAACCGTTCCTAGAAATACCACATTTCTAGAGTACTTTACCCCCGAAGAACTTCCTGCGAATCTGAAATTCGTTTCCATTACTCTTCAGATACTGATACATAGAATCCCATAATTAACATAAAATACCACAAGTCTTGATCTTTTCTAATGAAAACACAGTCCCTAGCCACATACACAACCTTAAGACACCTGATTATTGCATGCCAAATCTTGAATACAATAAAACCATTCTCGAGACTCATTCACTCTTACACAACTGTAAATTATCTGACTTAACGAACAGAACTACTCGTGCCTTATTAGCACTCTGACACCACAGAACATGATCTCATACCAATACAAACAACCATCTTCCTTCTCTATACACTGATTATTCTTTACCAGCAATAGCTCAAGACATCCTATTATTTTCATACATCTACGAAGCATCGTATAACCTTTATCAAAATTTTCCTT
>MU725923.1:0-46440 GCA_026770625.1 Nicotiana glauca
AGTAAATCAGACTAGCAAAGGTGTAATTCTGTCTACCTTTTACTATGGATATGCATGTTCACAAGTACCTGGTGGTTGGGCAGCTCAAAAAATCGGTGGACGGCGTGTCCTCCTCCTTTCTTTTCTCTTATGGTCTTTGACATGTGCTTTTGTACCACTCGACCCAAACCGAACAATGCTCCTGGTAATAGCCCGCTTGCTTGTCGGTGTGGCTCAAGGTTTCATTTTTCCGTCCATCCACACTGTCCTTGCACAGTGGGTACCACCACATGAAAGATCAAGATCTGTTTCCTTTACGACTTCTGGAATGTACTTAGGTGCAGCTACAGGAATGCTTATGCTTCCTAGTCTGGTGAAGTATAGGGGTCCTCAATCTGTGTTTCTTGCTGAAGCGGCTTTAGGTGCAATGTGGTCTCTACTCTGGTTCAGTTATGCAGTTGATCCACCTCGTTCTGAGCATCCAAAAGCAACTGCGTCGGGCTTTGGGGAATCCCTGCTGCCCATGAAAGGGAGTTCAAAGATGAAAGTAGAGAATGGAGTACATTCCAGCAAAAGTCCAACTATCCCATGGAAACGAATAGTCATGAGCTTACCAGTTTGGGCAATCGTCGTGAATAATTTCACTTTTCATTATGCTCTTTATGTGCTCATGAACTGGCTTCCTACGTACTTTGAATTGGGTCTCGAGATCAGCCTTCAAGAAATGGGTTCTTCCAAGATGATGCCCTACCTTAACATGTTTATATTTTCAAACATTGGTGGAGTGATTGCGGATCACTTAGTCACGAGGAGAATCTTGTCTATAACTAAAACCAGAAAACTTTTAAACACAGTGGGTTTCATTGTAGCTTCTCTTGCGTTAATGGCTCTTCCTTATTTTAGAACATCTGGTGGCGCTCTGTTTTGTTCCTCTGTGGCTCTTGGTTTCTTGGCATTAGGAAGAGCCGGTTTTGCAGTTAATCACATGGATATAGCTCCAAGATATGCTGGAATTATTATGGGAGTTTCAAATACAGCTGGTACATTAGCTGGTATCGTTGGAGTTGATCTCACTGGCCGACTACTTGAAGCTGCAAAAGACGCCCGGTTGGATCTTACAAGTCCAGAAAGCTGGACAGCAGTGTTCTCCATTCCGGGATTGCTCTGCATTTTTAGTTCTTTTGTTTTTCTAGCATTGTCAACAGGAGAGAGAATTTTCGACTAAGGCTTTCTGCATGTATATTGCTGTTTATCTTGTCTTATTCTTGGAAGAAGCAGTTCAAGGAGGAAGCATACATACCCTAGGATTTGCAGTTCAAACTCGAAGGCTGTCGGAAATAGTAAGTAGCTCTATTGAGGTTATTCTTACATTTTAACCTGAGTTCTTTGAAGTCTGCTAATTGCTGAAGATTAATTTATAAGGTTCTATCTGCATACATTTGCAACTTAATACGATTCTTCAATATTTTCGAGCTGTGGTTCTTTGCTCAGCATTTATTACATATATTGGTTATTTGTGGTAGTTCAACAAGCTAAAAGCATAGTAGATTTCTGTATGGTGTTTCAAGTTTAGTATCTTAATAAATGTAATGCTCCTCCTATTTTTGTCACGCAATGCAAATATCAGAATGTATTTCATGTATCATCGTTGCCAAAATAATATGGTGAGGTACTTTCATTTTGATTCTGTGAACTGTAACATTGGATTTGTATCATTAGTTGATGAATTGAACTCCTTTTTGACACAAAACTCTGGTTCTGTACTTTGCACGAGTGTAATTTTCCCTTCTTGAACTACGTATTCTTTTCTTTTCTTTTCTTTTTTCTTTTTTCTTTTTCATTAGCGCGCCTAATTAAGTTTTGCACTTAGAGAAATAGGCACGCACTCTGAGTCGTCGGGCCCCAGGTAACGCCTAGTTTAGCGTAGCTCCTGGGTTCCGCCTTCTCCTTGGCTTGCCGAGTTTTGCTTCTGATCTCTCTCTGAGTCTCTAGTTCGTTACCTTCTACTCTCAGTCTTCTCCCTCTGCTGCTACTGGAGCTACTGGATATCCACCTAAGAGATACTAGACCAGGTGCGAGAGGAAGTCCCTTCTAATATTGATATGGTTGTGCCCGAAGGAACAACTCAGTGACAAAGATATCGCGTTGTGAACTTTAGTACACTAGTTTAAACCTCTGTGACCTTATGGACAATGCTACTGCGTCCTACTTTATGTCAGGTGAAATTCCGGATATTGTCATGAAGTTTCACATGTAGAATTTGAAACTCCATGTCAATGGCGTTTTAAGTTGCAGGACTGAAAAGTGGCTAGCCTGCACGCACTGTTATTACTACATAGGAAAGGATCAAGATGGATTAGACTACACTATTGCTTTTGCTACAAAGTAGAAAGCAATTGATTTGGTGGGGGATAAATTCCATAAGCAGAAAGATCTTTGCGTTATGAGTTTGACACAAATTTGGAAAGATATTTGTCTCTTTAATTGCTGGCCATTACATTAGAATTTTGACTCAAACAATATGCAATACTATACTGGCAACGTTTTGTCCCATAACAACAACAAACCCATCTTAGGCCTTATTTGTTTGCTCTTAATGGAGGTATGAATCTTAATCATAAAATGATCTCAAACATTAAGTGCGTTTGTTTTTAAAGTTTTAATGTTAATTATTCAGAGATTAATCATTAAATATTTTTTTTACTTCACTACTAGTTAAGGATGTATTGTGGGCTGGGCTTAGCCCGGGACTGGCCCGAACCACGGGCCAAACGGGCCGGTCTCTAGCGGTCCAAAAAGCTCACAGTGGGCCGGTCCTTACCAAAAAGCCCGTGAGCCCGGGATCGTTTAGCCTGGGACCAGTTCAACCGGGCCAAACGGGTCCAATGGCTATTTTTTTAAAAGGGCCAACGGTTAGAAATTTAAAATGTAGCCGCTGGCCTGCAATTTTAGCCGTTTGGCACTTTCAAAAATAGTCATTTGGGCCTCAAATTTTGTTTTAACCCCAAATTTTTTATAATTATACTTTTTCCCTATTCTCAACTATAAATACCCCCTCATTCTTTCATTTTTACTCACAAATTTATCAATCTCTCTCTAATTTTCTTCTATAATTGCTTACTTTATTATTGAAATTTGTGAAAAATTGTGAAGTTGGTGAATTGAAGTATTCAAGTCTTCAACGATATACAATTTTCAAGAAGTTGTTCGTCAATTCGGTAAACTAGTTCCAACTCTTAAGTTTTAATATTATAGTTTTGTTTGTTTTAGTTTGTATAATTATAATTAATATGGCCTTTTCTTTGAAAAAAATATTTGGTGGTAAGGAAAAATCTAAAATTGGTGAATCTAGTCGCCAAGCTACTATCTCTCCCCTGGCTCCCCGACCCAGACATGTTACCCGTCCTCCTTCACCTATTATTCTTGATAGTGATAATCCTTGTTTTCAATTTAGCGATAGTCAATTTTGTCATGATGTTGCACTAAGTTAACAACTAAATGATGAATATATGAATGCTCTTTATCCTAATGAAACTATTGATGAAAATGATGAGAAAAATGAAGACTTAGATGAAACGCAATCAGATTTAGATGATACACCTACTAGTCATGTTGTTAACCCAACTGATAATAATCCAAATGATGCCCCGCCTGACCCTCCTGTAGTAACCCCTACTTTTAATAGACAACATTTTAAACGCCCCTAAACATCACTTGTTTGGAACTTTTTTACTCAACTAAGAGAACAAAATAGGGCTAAGTGTAAATCTTGTGGGTCTTTGTTGGCTCATAAATTTACTGGAGACCGTAGCGGTACGAGTAGTTTGATTAGACACATAAAGGAACACCCTATAAATAAAGCTAGATATCTTCAAATGAAAGTGCACCTAGAGGGGAGAAGTGTAGGTACTGAGGTTAACCCTAGTACCGGGTCAAATCTAGTTCAACCGGTAATTAACAATGTTACCGGTGGCATTTTATATTACGATCCAAATAAAGATCGTGAAGAATTAGCAAAAATGGTTACTGTCATGTGCTTACTCTATAGTTTTCTTTCTAACCCTCATTTTGTGCATTATATTAGAAAAGTTTTTAATCCTACTTATAAAGGATGGTCTCGCGCAACTGTAAAGAGCGATATTTATAAATATAAATAATATTTGCGGTATTTATTTACTCATATAGATTGTCGCGTTGCTATTACCACTGATATTGGTAGAAGTGGTAATGACTGTGATTATCTTACCGTAACCACTCATTGGATTGATGAAGAATGGAAAATGCAAAAACGTATTATTGCATATAGAATAATTAATTCATGTCACACATGTAAGTATTGCTAACACAGTTGCAGATATTTGTAGATATTTTTGCATTAGAGATAAAATAATGTCAATTTCTATGGATAATGCTTCTAGTAACACTAATGCTATAGGCTTACTTACAACTACACTAAATCCTGCATTTAGTAATTGTTTCCATGTTAGATGTATTTGTCATATTTACCATTTAATCGTCGGTGATAGTATGAAAATTTTAAATTTGAAAATTGAAAAGGTTAAAATGGCTCTTAATTGGCTTTTTTTATTCAAACCGTAGAAGTAGACTTAGAGAATATTTTAAAAAATGTGATGAATTTGTCTTTAGAGAAAGAAAGGTTCCTAAAGCTTGTCCGACTAGATGAAATTGTATTTACGAAAGTTTAGTTGTTGCATATGAATATAGAAACTTAATAAATGCAACGTTTAATGCTCGTGTTAGTGGTGAGGATGATGATGAAATCTTTACAAATCAAGATTGGACTAATGTTAAAATTCTTATAGATTTTTTAGAACAATTTCATATTGCTACAAATGAATTGTCTGGGCAATATTATCCTACTATTTCAAACTGTTTAGTTTATATTGCAGCACTATGTGATTTATTTGTTCAATTTTCAGAGGGTGGGGTAGTTTATCAACTTGCTATAAATACAATGAAAGAAAAGTTTAAAAAATATTTTTTTTCCTATCCCCCATATTTATGATATTGCTGCCATGTTAAATCCTACCATGAAATTAGATGTCCTCACTTTTGGTATTCAAATATTTATAGAGCTTTAGATCTTTCAGATGAGGAATTAGCTACACTTGCAGATGCAAAAGTCTCAATTAAAATAAATGCTCAAACAATTTATAATGCTTATTAACAAGCCTTAGATCATGCTAGACCCAATGTTTCAACTCCTACTTCGTCTAGTTCGCAATCATCTAAAAGAAATGCGGGCCTAAAAGCACTTAGTTCTTGGACGGAGTTCAGGGGTTCTAAAGTTGATAATATTGATGATACTTTACATCTAAATGAGCTTCAAATTTATTTGTCGCAGGGCCTTGAAAAGGAGAATTCAGACGGCACCTTTGATATTTTGGAATGGTGGAAGGCCAACGAAAAACACTTTCCGGTTCTTTCAAGGATGGATCGAGATATTTTATGTGTTCAAGATTCAACAGTGGCATCAGAGCGCTTTTAGTCAAGCGAGACTTCAAATAGGTGATCATAGAGCGTCTATGCGGGAGAGCTTAGAAAAATTAGTACTCTTCAGAGATTGGATCCGTTCGGAAATAAGAAATTTTGGACTTGCTAAATCACAATCGTAGATAGACGAAGCTTATGAAGAAATGATAGCGGAACTTGCGGAGGATGCTGCTTCATCCGGAAGCAGTGATGAACAAGCTTCTTTTCTGCCACCACCAACGGAAATTCCTCCGAACCTTGAAGGATTTATGAAATTTATTAGAGATAATTTGTAGACTAATATGTAACTTGTATTTTGGCACATCTTCATTAGTTTTTTTCCTTTTAATGGTGGTATTAGCATTCTTGTCGTGCTTATTTCATTGGGGGGATGAAGACTAAAAAAGATATTGGCATTTTTGTTAATTTCGTAATAATAAAAATTATAAGGCATTCCCTTGAATATCTCTTTGTAATTTTTTTTGTGTTTAAATTTGACTCTTTAGAAGATTTAATTGACAAGAGGGGTTGCTCTGATGGTAAGCAACCCACACTTCCAACCAAGAGGTTGTGAGTTCGAGTCTCCCCAAGAGCAAGGTGGGAAGTTCTTGGAGGGAAGGATGCCGGGGGTCTATTTAGAAACAGCCTCTCTACCCCAGGGTAGGGGTAAGGTCTGCGTACACACTACCCTCCCCAGACCCCACTAAGTGGGATTATACTGGGTTGTTATTGTTTCTTTAGAAGATTTAAGTTACGATTCTATAATATATTTACAAGAAATTATATATATATATATATATATATATATATATATATATATATATATATATATATATAGATAGATAGATACACATAAGCAATTATATATTATAATTTCAAAAAAAATGTCTTAAATAAAAAATTTTCAAAAACAAATAGCCCGGACCACTTAAGCCCGTTTAAGCTCGTAGGCCCGGTCTATTTAGCACGGGACCATATGGGCTTAGGCCCACAATAGGCTGGTTCCATCCTTTGGGACCGTTTGGCCCGGGACCGCCAAAGCTCAGGCCCGTTAGGCCCATTTAGGCCCGAATCCGGCCCTGAATACAACACTACTACTAGTTAATGGGTCTGAATATGTTTGTATGAATAAGATCTATAACAGAGATCTAAATTCATTAAGATGCTATCACATATTTATTATTAACTGCTGCCACCACCTACCATTATTAGCTACCACCATTCTCAACCACCCCACCCCACCTCCACCCCACCATCATCCTCAATTATGCTTCCATTATCGACCATCACCACCTGTTACACCTCCTTTTTACACACCTACCCCTGAGGATAAGTGTATAAGGGAGTTTTTCCATTTAAAGTGATATTATTCGAAATGAGATTATTTATTTAATTTTTAGAGTCGCCACTTGGGATAAGTTTGGCTTTTGGTGTCCCAAGTCACCTGTTTATCTTGAATCACAAATCGAGAAAATTTTGACTTTCCCAGTGGAGTCTGCGAATCAGAATTTCTGAATAAGGAATTCTGTTGACCCGAGGAAAGGTGTTAGGAACCCCCGGATTCCGTGGTTCTAGCACGGTCGCTTAAACTATTATAATTGGCTAAAAATCTAATTTTAGTACATACCATCCTATAATGCACGCAGTTATGAATTTTATTTGGCGTGGCGCACCTCAAATTATTTTAAGGCTATCCTAAAAGAGCTATTATTCTCTATTAAAGATTGTCTCTAAAGGTCTAATTAATTAACCTTATGAATTGATCATTATTTAAAGTATTAAGAAAATGCTCGGGACTCAAGATCAGGTTCAAATTTAAACAAGGGACATTTCAATTGCTGAAAATCCCTTAATTCAAATCTGCCACCTAACTTAAAGGCCTAAGACTCGAATTAATGACTTTAAGTAGAATTAAACTTTCAGCCAATTGGGCTTCATGGTCAGCCCAAATGAAAGGGGATGCATTCAGCTTCCATGACTAGGCTACAGTAACAGCCAGCCCAACCTGTAGGGTAAAGCTCATTTTAATGAGTAGCTGGGCCATAGTGTTGGGTCCAGTTTTGGCCCAAGTAGCATGAACAAAGGCAGAGGTACACACAATGTTAACATGTGAATAACACAATCCAAGATCTGGTTATTATGGTAAAATCTGGTTTCAATTAAATGAGGACTCGGTCTATAGGATTACTAACAAATAACTGGATACAAATATCTCGATTAACAGGTTTAAAATCGAAACTCGAGCAATTTAATATTTTTTTTATTTTATAGGCCTTTGTAACCCTAGGAATTAGGTAATATGCTTTTCTAAGAAAACTAAACAAGGAATTAATCATTGAAATACAGAGGTAGTAACCACACGAATCGCCAATTTTCTATGAATTAACATATGAATGTCACATGGAAATTTGAATTAATTCTGAAATCCTAATTGTGCTTATTTGAACTAATCAGACTACGTACCAAAACAGGGGGAAACTGATAATTCCCTGGCCATTTCTATGTTTAACTAACATCAATTTTCACATCCTATTTGGATTACACAAACAGAGGCAAACAATAACAAGTATTAACTAGCAATCTATGATTCTAATTTTTGCTACGACCCAAAATCCACTAAGGGTCGTGGTGGCGCCGGACACCTCTGTCAGACAGGCCAACTAAATTATCAATTAATCCTCTTTTAATACTTTTGAAAATTCAAGATTTTTCCTTCCATTTTTCATAAATAAAAGATCACTACTTGAATTCAAATTTAAATACTGACAATTAGTACAATCCTTCGAAAACCATCCTAGAAACTCGGTGTCACAAGTGCATGAGCAACTATCCATAAGGAAAGTAAAATACAACATCTGTCCGAAATACAGGGGATAGGGAATAAATAATAAAAATGCTGAAAGGAACTACACTAGCTGCGGGTCGTCTCGAACGATGAAACCCACCTAGTCCCAGATTCATCCATGCTGCTATGCCCAATAAGCTGCTATAGGTAAATATGCCTGTGCAACAAAAATGCACAGAAGTGTAGTATGAGTACGTAATCAACGTGTACTCTGTGATTATCCCGCCTAATCTCGAAGGAGTAGAGACGAGATGGCCAACTCCGACACTCACTAGAGGTCAATTAACAATATTCTAGAAAAGCGAGGAAAATCATGGATTTATAAAGTAGTTCATAACTCGCGAAACCAAAAAAAACAACAGGTAAACACCTTCAACAATTAAGCAAGGGCTTCCAAGGTTTATTCTTTATTATCTTATCAATTTATATCAAACCACTAAGGGTCAAATCCACATTTACAATTCTCAAGCAACAAATAAATGTGCAAATCACACAGAGACTACAGCCCGATCCAACAGGAATGTAAACTGTGCACTGCCGAGGGTCGAGCGGTCCGAACCAATAGATGCATCTATTTAATCTGCCGAGGCATTCGGTCCGTTCCATAAATAAACACATACCCTGCTCGCGAATCATGCATGCGACGCAAGTACACATAAGGATACATGCTCAATCAGTCAATTAAGAACTTATCGGGGAATATTTATCCAAATAAAATTAATTCTCCTTTAACAAATTTTAAGAAGTGAAGTTTAATCCTTTTAGAAATTTATTTACTAATTCAATATGATTGAAGCAATTCAAGCTATCAATGAGTTCATAAAATTAATCCAAGTATAACATGTCGATGGGTTCTAACTACCCGGACAATAACATAATAGTAGCTTCGTACGGACTCTCGTCACCTCGTGTATACGTAGCGCCCATAAATAGGAGCACATAACTAATTTAACTCACCTACGGGGTAAATTCTCCCTCACAAGATTAGAAAGGAGACTCACCTCGTTCCGAAGACTCATAACCGGCAATCTATATTCTTCCGAAGGCTTGAACCGACGCACAATGCACCAAAACTAGCCAATTAACGACAAACTGATGAGAACATGCTCAAATACTTATTAACAATTCAAATTATACAAATTCCCAACTCCGCTTAGTGAAATGACCAAAATGCCCTCGGGCCCACATGCCTGAAATCCGAAATTTCTCGAAGATAAAGATTACTCGTGACCTTAGGAAATCAAATATATAATTTTTTCCAAATTCCATACCCAAAATCGTGGCTAAATTTCAAGAATATAATTTTCTAGGTTTTCCACCAAAACCCCAACTTTCTACCCATTTTCATGCTAAAATCCATGCATAATTGATGTACTTAACTCAAAATAGGTGGGATTAGCTTACCTTATCGTTGATGAATGAACTCCTCTCTTGAATCCTCCAAGAATCGCCCAAGCCATGAAAAATGTGAGAGAAATGGCCAAAATCCGATTTTTAAAACAACTCTCTGCCTCCAACCTTTTTCGCACCTGCGACCCTGGGTTCGCTTCTGCGATTCCGCTTCTCTGGAATATGCGCCACTTCTGTGGCTCCAAAGCTCTAGCCCAATTTTGCTTTTGCGACCAGACAACCGCAGATGGGTTCCGCTTCTGCGGAACCTTGACCGCGTCTGCAGTCCTCCTCAAAATCCTCTCTTCCGCTTCTGCATCTCCCTCTCCGCTTCTGCGGTTCTGCATCAGCAGATCAAGGGCCGCTTCTGCGATCCTGGCTGCCCTCATGCTCAACCTCTTTTGCGGCTTCATCCTCGCTTCTGCGGGTCCGCTTCTGCGGGGCCACTTCTGCGGTCCCATCTCCGCAGAAGAGGAAATACTAGCACCCAACAGCTCAACTATTTCCAAAAATCTATTTTCGATCCGTTAACCACCCGGAATCCACCCGAGGTCCCCGGGACCCCAACCAGTCCCAAAACACATTGCGGACTTGATCGGGGCCTCAAATCACATCAAACAACGCTAAAATCATCAATCGACCTCCAATCCAAGCTTTATGAACTTTAGAATTTCAAACTTCTATTTCCGATGTTTAAACCTATCAAATCACGTCCGATTGACCACAAATTTTGCGCACAAATCATATTTGACATTACGGACCTACTCCAACTTTCGGAATTGGATTCCGACCCCGATATCAAAAAGTCAACCTCTGGTCAAACTTCTCAAAAACCTTCAAATTTCTATCTTTAGCCAAATGGCTTCAAAATGACCTACGGACCTCCGAATTCAATTCCAATCGTGCTCCCAATTCCAGAATCACCATACGGAGCTACTCCCAGTCTTGGAATTCCAAACAGACATTGGTAACACTGAAATGCAGTTTAAACCAAACTTATGAATTTTTTTTCAAAATGCTAATTTCTACAATAGGCGCCAAAACGCTCCCGGGTTATCCAAAACCCGATCCGGGCACACGCCCAAGTCCGAAATCATCGTACGAACCTGTTGGAACCTTTAGATCCTGATTCCGATGTCGTTTACTCAAAATTGCAGTCCGAGTTCATTTCTTTCAACTTTAAGCTTCCGGAAGGAGAATTCTCTTCCCAAATCAACCCCGAACTTCCCGAAATTCAATTCCAACCATGCGTACAAGTTATAATACCTGAAATGAAGCTGTTCATGTCCTCCGACTACTGAACGGAGAGCTAGTACTCAAAACGACCGACCGAGTCGTTACATTCTCTCCCACTTAAACATATGTTCGTCCTCGAACATGTTGGGAACTATACTGAAGTAGCCTAAAATCACTTCTTAGCTCCTCGTGCACCTTCCCATGCTACCACAACTTAGCTGAGCACCTTAGCTTGATAAATACTGAAGATATTCCCTTTTATTCAAGCAAATAAGCCTTAGAGACCAATTCCAACATCCGAAATTCTATGTCAGGCCTGTTTTCAACATAAGATCGCCAAATCATTCCCCACACTCTGTACCCAACATGACTGCATAACCTTGCTGAATTCTTGCTTTGCAACGCTTAATCCACAGGGCCACAATAATATTTTCTGATTAACTTAGACGAAATTCAACGAATCAGTGCTCCCATTGCACCTCATGCCACACACAAGTCTTACCCTAACTCTTACAATACCGCCACGATGGATGAGATGTGTCGAAATTCATAATCAACTGTCGAGTCAAACCATCATTGGGTCTATACTTCTAACAAGAAACATTACCACATTCTGAACCAAATAATGATCTTTGCTCCTTAATATACTTCATATAATCAGATTGCACTGATCCTAAATCTCATAATCTTGTCTTACCCAGTACGAACTGCTGAGGAAATAAGCCACTCCGAATGCAGTCAAAAGTTTCATATGACACCATAATGTGCCAATTGGCCACCAATCCAAACACAACACAAACCGGAAATCGAACTCTGAAAGGAATTACCTAACCCCCGCACTAATACGGACTTTTCTTAGAAGATAAGAAGCGAAACACACAAAAATAGCTTATAGAAAACCATACTCGACATCACACTATTGCGGCACACAACCCGATCCAAATAACATACCCATGGTGGCGTGCCACCTGATCCACACAGCATAACCATGGCAGCGTGCCACCCGATCCTCACAATATAATCATGATGGCGTGCCACCCAATCCAAGTAACATACCCATGGTGGTGTGCCACCCAATCCACACGTAGAACTTACATAAAGAGATATATCGGGCCAAGCTGCCTATTACAACAAGATATTAAATTTGGTCACAAGCACGCTAAGTGCATAATACCATCCCTGAGGGACATATAGCGCCATAAGCTACGAAACTCAAGCACAACTGAGGTGCGATATATAATCTGAATCTCAAGAGCCATTGTGCCCATAATACGACATTCCCACGCGGATCCTCAACACATACACAATTTCTCAGGCCGTCTCACAACTCACACGGTGCAATGTATCACTATATAAAATATCTGATAACGAGATAACACCCTGGCTACTCCATAAGGAGCGCGTTACTGAAATGAACACAACTGGCCTGACATAGAGCCCATATTCATATTTAAACCCATCCATCGACCTCAAGTCGATCCTGATCACATCAAACTAAGCCAATAACCTTTCAAAGGTCCATACGAATTTCCCTCTTCTCATAACACACAGAACAACCGTCATAACCGGAGCAAACCTCACCAGTTCATAACCTAATAAACAAGGTGCCCTCCAGGCATAAATTCTCAAAGCAATTATATTACCCAAATTCCTCATACTTGATTTAAATCTTTAGTCAAACAAGTGGCTACATGCCACACTGGTACAACCTTCCCGTGGAACACGTTCCCACAATCTTCCAAAATAAAAAATGGGCCCGCACTAACGCTGAAAAGCGATCATGAATCCTTAACCAGGATGCAAAACCTTTTTCACAACACACAAGTGAATTCCCAAAACCGAAGGATATGCAGATCTCTAAGTAGTGGCCCAAGCCACCATATTCCCTCCGGAATCCGCTTCCACTTAACAAGCCATAATAGAATAATGCTTCCGAATAACATCAATTACGGCGGTCGACAAACCTCACATGTACCGCTACAAATCAAATGCATAACTCGATCACGCGGAATGAACTGATCACAGAACCTAACATTCCAAATTCAACTATGGTTAATCAATCCCTTTCCTTCCAATTTATCCTTGATTGCTTTGGAAATAATACTAATTCTCTTCAACACATAACATACTCCCTCTACACTCACCCCGTATGACCTTGAATTGAGAGACCATGCTGTCTCAAATCTCACGAATTATTTTACATTTCTCAAATGCTACACCACAATGTAACACATCATAAAACATTCTGGGCACCTTCTCATAAGCTTCTACAAAGCTTGATTCTTAGTTGTACTTATAAGCTTGAAATCATTAGGTACCACACTTTATCTTTTGAGTTCCACTAGGACCGTTGCTGAGATCCACCTGCTCAGACTTGATCCCGAATATAACCAGCTCCCTGAATCTTCTAGCACATTAATACCCTCTCCATGAAGCACATGGCATGGTCACTCCCTTTTTTTAACCCGCTTCTATACAAGGCATAAATCTTGAATCTTTTCCCAAGTTCGAATATGAGCCAACAAGGCCAATCATAGCACATCTTTAATAATTCCTCTGCTCAAATTACCACTTATGGTCTTCTCCCGTAACTGAAAAAGCCCATCGATATGCAGATAAACGGAAACCTCGCAAGTAGTTAACCCTACAACCCAAATCATAAGAGGTGGGGCTCTCCCACTTAGCTTGAAGCCACTAGCACACAACACTAGAATTCACCTGAATTCTTTACCTCTTATTGCCATAACCTTGCGCAATCATCTGCTGCAAATTCTCGGAATCCTTCTGTAAATCCCCATCTTTCGTATTCTGAATCATCATCCACATTTTCACGACCGATCTCTTTGTTGGATAACCAATATAATTCCTTGCAGAAGCATCGCCAACCACGACACCGCTAACCTGCTCACGGGAAACAATCTGCCTGCGGAAATCACCTTCCAATGCTGCTGCACGGGATGCAATCACCATGACATCAATAACCAAATCCTGAGTCCAAGCTCACTTTCTAGCTGCGCCGGTCCATTTATCCCTTGTGGACATCAATTAAATGTGCGACAACACCTTTTAAATTTTGAGTTATGCTGCATCCTTCTTCATTTCAAGCAGCTCTTTTACATCATACCAAATCTCCTACCGCACAACAACCCATGATTCGAACTAAACCTGCAGACTTCAATTGCCTGTCGCTAAAATCCCAGATCATTCCAAACTCTCCTTAGGCGCGTAGTCATCCTACTACTAAGCCCTATACAGCTCTGCCACTCTCCCACTTTGGGCAAACTCACTCCTTTAATCAGATGCTCGACCTACACTTCTTATACCTGGCCCTTTAGAAGTTCAAAACTCCGCCTAACACTTCCTACATGTTTTCTCATCTTTTGCTGCTCAGTTGTTGCCTTAATAAAATGTATCTTCCTGGAAATTGAATCCACAAACTTTAAACTTTTCCGAAGGTCGTCTTTCTCGAACCGTCAACATTTGAAATACTGATTCAATCCTAAACAACCGCACCATGCGATATCTAACAGACGTAACACCAATACTATTTCACAATATCCTGCCATAAAGGTGAATTGTATCAAATTATAACATCGACAAACTTAGTACGTCTAATTAGGACAACAACACCCCAATGTAGAGGAGAACTCCACCACGCTTGCAATTACCACGTTTTATTACTTCCACTAGTCCACTTCTGACCATCCTCAGTTCATTTGACTTTCCCCTATCGGGAATAAAATATCGAATCCCTTGATTACACACTAAGTAAACCTCCCTTCAATTCATTCATTGCCCCGACACGTGGGCAAACACCCTACCATCACAACAACACTGCGGAATAATCGCTCATAAGCATTATGTCAACCTGTGCCTAGCCTCAAGGCTCTTAGAAGTTCTGTTACTAAGATGAAACAATATAATATCCCTCTGTAATGCGACTATAATAGCCCAATCAATTATATCGAGAAAATTATCCCGCATAACATTTGTAGTGTCATTGCAATCCTTCAATTTTCGATTTATAACAAGCGCTCGCGTCGCGTAAGATTGAGTGGGAAGGAATCAAAGGCATAAGCCTCAAAGGAATCGAACTGCATGATAAGGAAACAAAGAAGAGAAGTACTCCTAACAGCCCTGTAGCCTCTCGAGGATAAGTACAAACGTCTCCATACCGATCCGTGAGACTCTACTAGACTTGCTCATGAATCCTCAGACCGACGTGAACCTTGTGCTTTGATACCATGTTATCACGACCCAAAATCCACTAAGGGTCGTGGTGGCGCCGGACACCTTTGTCAGGCAAGCCAACTAAATTATCAATTAATCCTCTTTTAATACTTTTGAAAATCCAAGATTTTTCCTTCCATTTTTCATAAATAAAAGATCACCACTTGAATTCAAATTTAAATACTGACAATTAGTGCAATCCTTTGAAAACTATCCCAGAAACCCGGTGTTACAAGTGCATGAGCAACTATCTATAAGGAAAGTAAAATACAACATCTGTACGAAATACAGTGGACAGGGAATAAATAATAAAAATGCTGAAAGGAACTACACTAGCTGCAGGTCGTCTTGAATGATGCAGCTCACCTAGTCCCAGAGTCATCCATGCTGCTACGCCCAGTAAGCTACTAGAGGTAAATATGCATATGCAACAAAAATGCACAGAAGTGTAGTATGAGTACGTAATCAACGTGTACTTAGTGAGTATCCCGTCTAATCTCGAAGGAGTAGAGACGAGATGGCCAACTCCGACACTCACTAGAGGTCAATTAACAATATTCTAGAAATGCGAGGAAAATCATGAATTTATAAAGTAGTTCATAATTTACCAAACCAGAAAAAATAGGTAAACGCCTTCAACAATTAAGAAAGGGCTTCCAAGGTTTATTCTTTATTATCTTATCAATTTATATCAAACCACAAAGTGCCAAATCCATATTTACAATTCTCAAGCGATAAATAACATGCGCAAATCACACCGAGGCGACAGCCCGATCCAACATGAATGTAAACTGTGCACTGCCGAGAGTCGAGCGATCCGAACCAATAGATGCATCTATTTAATCTGCCGAGGCGTTCGGCCCGTTCCATAAATAAACACATACCCTGCTCGTGAATTATGTATGTGATGCAAGTACACATAATGATACATGCTCAATCAGTCAATTAAGAACTTATCGGGAAATATTTATCCAAATAAAAACAATTCTCCTTTAACAAATTTTAAGAAATAAAGTTTAATCCTTTTAGAAATTCATTTACTAATTCAATGTGATTAAAGCAATTCAAGCTATCAATGGGTTCATAATTAATCCAAGTATACCATGCCGATGGGTCCTAACTACCCGGACAATAGCATAATAATAGCTACGCACGGACTCTCGTCACCTCGTTTGTATGTAGCCACCATAAATAGGAGCACATAACCAATTTAACTCACCGACGGGGTGAATTCCCCCTCACAAGATTAGAAAGGAGACTCACCTCGCTCCGAAGACTCATAACCAGCAATCTATATTCTTCCGAAGGCTTGAACCGACGCACAATGCACCAAAACTAGCCAATTAACGACAAACTAATGAGAACATGCTCAAATACTTGTTAACAATTCAAATTATACAAATTCCCAACTCCGCTTAGTGAAATAACCAAAATGCCCTCGGGCCCACGTGCCCAAAATTTGAAATTTCTCAAAGATAAAGATTACCCATGACCTTAGGAACTCAAATATATAATTTTCTCCAAATTTCATACCCAAAATCGTGGCTAAATTCCAAAAATATAATTTTCTAGGTTTTCCACTAAAACCCCAACTTTCTACCCATTTTCATGCTAAAATCCATGCATAATTGATGTACTTAACTCAAAATAGGTGGGATTAGCTTACCTTATCGTTGATGAATGAACTCCTCTCTTGAATCCTCCAAGAATCGCCCAAGCCATGAAAAATGTGAGAGAAATGGCCAAAATTCAATTTTAAAACAACTCTCTGCCTCCAGCCTTTTTCGCACCTGCAACCCTAGGTCCGCTTCTGTGATTCTGCTTCTGCGGAATATGCGCCACTTATGTGGCTCCAAAGCTCCAGCCCAATTTCGCTTTTTAGACCAGATAACCGCAGATGGGTTTTGCTTCTGCGGAACCTTTACCGCATCTGTGGTCCTCCCCAAAATCCTCTCTTCCGCTTCTGCATCTCCCTCTCCGATTCTACGGTTCTGTATCAGCAAATCAAGGGCCGCTTCTGCGATCCTGGCTGCCCTCACACTCAACTGCTTTTGCAGCTTCATCCTCGCTTCTGCGGGGCCGCTTCTGCAGTCCCATCTCTGCAGAAGAGGAAATACCAGCAGCCAACAACTTAGCTATTTCCAAAAATCCATTTTCGATCGTGAAAGATAAATGAGCAATCATGAGAGATTTTTGCCTGCTTGGCACTCCATGAGAAGTATTTTGAAAACCGTCTGACCGAACCCTGCTTCAAAGGTTGCCTATATATCCTTGGCTATAAAGGAATCAGGTTAGTGTAGTTTTGGAAGTTTTGGTAGCTGGGTCTTCCAGGAGCTGTGATTTCACTGTTGTTGTTGCTGCTACTGCTTGCTGACCTCCTTATTACACCAAAAAGGAAAATCAAAGCTAAGCTAGCTATGCCTATCAACTATGAGTTACAAGATTCCTATCTATAAATCTCTTGAAGCTTGATCTTGAGTCTTAGCTGATTTCGTTGTGGACTCCGATCTGAATCTTGATGCTCGCAAGTTGTAGGTATTTTTTCTTTCTTCAGCATTGTGTCAAAATGGAACAGGCGGAGCTTGTGACTTCAATCACGTTCTGAGCAATCCACACCTTTGTTTGCTTCAACATTTTGAACTCACTTCTTTTATTATTTTCTTCTTTTCTTTACTCTGGATTGAGACTCATTCCATTGGTCGTCTCACATCCTGTGCCTCGAGGTCAAACCTGCTTTAAGACACCAAAATAAACAAATGAACGAAATTTTTCTGCCCTAGTTTCCACTAGGAAAATTTTATGAGTTAGATGTGACACATTTCTAAGCGATAAAATCAGGATGGTGTATCCTTGGGAATGAAGCTAGGTTGTGCTGGGAAATGGTCGGGTTATGCTGGAAAAGAAAAAGGTCCTTGGGTTATGCCGAGGAGGTCCGCGGGTTATGCCGGGATAAAAGAAAAAAGGTCATTGGGTTATGCCAGGGAGATCTGTGGGTTATGCTGGGATAAAAAAAAAGATCCTTAGGTTATGCCAGGATAAAAGAGAAAGGCTCATTGGGTTATGCCAGGATAAAAGAGAAAGGCTCCTTGGGTTATGCTAGGGAGGTCCACGGGTTATGCCGGGATTGAAAGAGAAAGCCTCCTTGGGTTATGCTAGGGAGGTCCACAGGTTATGATGGGATTGAAAGAGAAAGCCTCATTGGGTTATGCCAGGGAGGTCCACGGGTTATGCCGGGATTGAAAGATAAAGGCTCCTTGGGTTATGCCAGGGAGGTCCACGGGTTATGCCGGGATTGAAGGAAAAAGGCTCCTTGGGTTATGCTAGGGAGGTCTACGGGTTTTGCCGGGATTGAAAAAAAAAGGCTTCTTGGGTTATGCCAGGGAGGTACACGGGTTATGCCGGGATTGAAAGAAAAAATGTTCCTTGGGTTATGTCAGGGAGGTCCATGGGTTATGCCGATATTGAAAGAAAAAGGCTCCTTGGGTTATGCCAGGGAGGTCCACGGGTTATGCTGGGATATCTAGGGAATGGGGGCCCTATGCTACCATGATTTTTTTTCTTTTGGGATTTTTATTTTCATTTCTTCTTCTTCTTCTTTCTTTCTTCTTCTTTTTCTTTTCTTTTTCTTTTTATTTCTTTTTATTTAGTAAAACGCATGAAAGAATTTGGGGAGAAACTTCCTTTTTTTGGTCGATTCCCTGCTGCAAAGCTATTTTAGCGCTTGCGCATTTCTCTTCTCTTTTGGTTGCACCTGCTTCTTGCATCGTTTCTTTGAATTACACATTTTAATTTTCAAACAAAGAACAATTTGTTAGTTTGAAACGGTGGTTGGTTTTGTGGCCTTGATCATCTCAATTGCTTGATCCCAACCCGACTTCTTTGATGAAGATCTCTGCTGCTTGCTGGATTTGAAGGTGAATCTCTTTTCAAACCGAGAGGACTCAACTTTTAGGATTTCATGACGACTCCCCCGTGTGAGATCTGGCCTTTTCACTTTATTCTGCTCTTAAGACCTTTGTCTTTGACTTTCTTTCTTCTTCAATGTCTTTGCTTTAAAATATCCATATTCATGGTCATTCAGGATTGGCCTGACGCACCCACTGAGGCTGGGTATTTTCTTTGTCTTTTGCCAAGCGAAGCCCTATAAAACTAGTCTTTCTACCTTTTCTTTGTAATAGTCTCAAAATCAGAGTTAAACCGAAAGGGATTCAAAGAAGAAGTGCACAAAGTCAAGCATATGAGTTTAAAGAGAAACGTCCCTTTCGGGGGGGAGGGGGGGGGGAGAAGGACTCATCTGCAGGTGCATACTGGCTCCAAATGGACATGACATGCTTCTTGGACTGGATGCCCGACCCACACAAACTTTCCAGCTTCTTGTGAACCCATTGATCCGTATTTCAAAACCAGGGAACCTTGCAAGGACTCTTTTAGTGGTGAGATGTCTTCTTTTCAGCCAACAGCGCCCTTTGCGGGTTTTCGCTAATCGACCTCTCTCATTTCTCTTCTCACCGTCGCCCGATAGTGCTCTTTACGAGTTCTCACCAAATGGACTCTCTCATTTTTAAATTCTCTACTCACCATCGCCTTATGGTGCCCGAAGGTTTTCACCGATAAAACTCTCTCATTTTATTTCTCTCAGTTTGGACTATATCAGATTCCAACCATGTTATTTTTTACTTTCCACGCCTTTGCCCATTAATTAGAAGGACTTGGACAAGGTTTTTGGGTAAAAAGAATTTTGGACGGAACTACAACTTTGGAACTATTTTGGTGGACTCATGGTCGAACCAATATATCATCTGCCCCAGTTTTAACTTTTGGGGGAATTGGGATTTTTGTTTTGGTGTGACTGAACCCCAGAGAGAGGCTGCCTATGTATCCTTTCGGAATCAAGTCAAACGTAGTTCAGAGAAAACATTTTTTTTTTGTTTTTATTTTGTTTGTTTTTTTCTGTTCTTTTTTCTTTTTCTTTTCTTTTTTTCCTTTTTTCTTTTTTATTCCTTTCATCGTATTTTTTTTCTTTTCCGATAATACTTCCGGGTTCCAAAGAGGGTAATCAAAAGAAGAGTAACCAGCTCAAATGGGTTTGCCAAGGGTCGATAGTGTTTGGATAGCGAGAAGAAAAGCCTTCGTCATCTCAATTGCACAAAAACCAACACTGCAGAGAGCCTAAACATATTACCTTTTTACTGCATCCGCATTCACAGTTGTTCCGGATCATTTTCTTCGATATCTCCCAAATACAATGCTCCTCTCGGCAATATTTTCCGGATGATGTATGGACCCTTCCAATTAGGAGTGAATTTTCCTTTTGCTTCTTGATGATGAGGTAGAATGCGTCTTAACACGAGTTGTCCCACTTCAAAATTCTTGGGACGCACTTTCTTGTTATAGGCACGGGCCATTCTTTGTTGATACAACTGCCCGTGACAAACCGCGGCCATCTATTTTTCATCAATTAAAGACAATTGTTCCAGCCGAGTCTTGATCCACTCACTATCCTCAATTTCTGCTTCAACAATTATCTGGAATGAAAGGATTTCTACCTCTGCAGGTATAACAACCTCAGTTCCGTAAACCAACAGGTATGGGGTTGCTCCTACTGATGTACACACCATAGTGCGATATCCAAGTAATGAAAAAGGCAGATTTTCGTGCCATTGTCTGGAGCTCTGAATCATTTTTCTCAAAATCTTCTTGATGTTCTTGTTTGCTGCTTTGACGACACCGTTGGCTTTGGGCTAGTAGGGAGTGGAGTTTCTATGTGTTATTTTGAATTGTTCGCATACTTCTTCCATCAAACGACTGTTCAGGTTGGCAGTATTGTCTAGGATGATAGTTGCAGGAATGCCAAAGCGGCAAATAAGATTAGAATGCACAAAATCTACCACAACTTTCTTGGTGACTGACTTAAGAGTGATGGCTTCAACCCACTTCGTGAAGTAGTCACTAGCAACTAGTATGAATCTATGTCCGTTTGAGGCTTTTGGCTCAATTGGTCCAATGACGTCCATGCTCCAAGCAACGAATGGCTAGGGTGATGATATAGGATGCAGTTCAGTTGGTGGTGCACGAATCAAATCATTATGCACCTGACAATGATGGCATTTCCGGACAAAGCTGAAGTAATCCTTCTCCATAGTTATCCAATAATATCTTGCCCGAAGGATTTTCTTTGCCAAAACATACTCATTCATATGAGGTCCGCACACTCCTGCGTGTATTTTGTGCAAAATTCTTCTGGCTTCCTCGGCGTCAACACATCTCAACAAATTGAGGTATGGGGTCCTCTTATACAAGACATCACCACTCAAGAAGAAACCACTTGCATATCATCTGATGGTCCTCTTTTGATCTCCGGTAGCTTGCTCAGGGTATTCTTGTGTTTTCAAAAACCTTTTAATGTTGTGATACCATGGTTGGATGGTTGATTCTACCTCAATTGTATTACAATAACCATGCCTTTCTTTGATTTGGATCTCCAAAGGATCAGTATGGGCATTGCCTGGGTAAGGCAGCATCGAAGCCAGAGTGGCAAGTGCATCAGCTAATTTATTGTGACACCGAGGAATGTACCTGAATTCTATCGACTTGAACCACTTGCTGAGATCTTCCACATATTGCCGATAGGGAATGAGTTTAACATATCGGGTCTCCCACTCTCCCTGGGCTTGCCGGATAATCAGATCAGAATCCCTCATGATTAATAACTCTTCGACGTCTTGGTCAATTGCCATATTTATGCCCATGATGCAGGCTTCATACATAGCAGTATTGTTTGTGCAGACGAAATGAAGCCTGGCCATAGTCGGGTAATGTTGACCAGTAGGTGAGATCAAGATTGCCCCACTTCCCACACCTCTGGCGTTTACTGCTCCATCAAAGAACATTTTCCAAGCATGAGTGTCCTCAGAGATTGCTTCTATTGAATTTATCTCTTCATCTGGGAAGTAAGTACTTAATGGTTGGTATTCCTCGTCAACCGAATTTTCAGCCAAATAATCTACCAACGCCTGGGCCTTCATCGCCATGATATAGACTATGTCAAATTCAGTGAGCAATATTTGCCATTTTGCTAGTCTCCCAGTGGGCATTGGTTTCTGGAATATGTACTTCAAAGGATCCAACCTGGTTATTAGGTAGGTAGTGTGGGCTTAAAGATAATGTCTCAGCTTTTGAGCAACCCACGTCAGAGCACAGCAAGTTCTTTCCAACAGAGTATATTTTCCTTCATAACTGGTGAACTTATTACTCAAGTAGTAGATTGCCTGTTCTTTCTTCCCAGTTACATCATGTTGCTTGAGGACACAGCCAGAAGAATTTTCTAAGACCGTTAGATACAAGAAAAAAGGTCTTCCTGGCTCCGGTGGGACCAAGACTGGAGGATTTGACAGATATTCTTTGATATTGTCGAAGGCTTCTTGACATTCATTCGTCCACTTAACTGCTGCATCTTTCTTCAACAACTTGAATATGGGCTCACACATGGAAGTCAGTTGAGCGATAAACCGGCTGATATAGTTTAATCTGCCCAACAAGCTCATCACATCCTTCTTAGTTCTTGGATTAGGCAAATCCCGGATAGACTTTATCTTTGTTGGGTCTAACTCGATACCTCTCCTACTGACTATGAAGCCCAGAAGTTTTCCCCATGGAAATCCAAATCCATATTTAACCGGGTTCAGCTTCAAATCATACTTGCGCAATCGTTCGAAGAACTTTCTCAAATCTCGAACGTGGTCATCCTGAGTTCCGGACTTGATAATTACGTCGTCCACATACACCTCTATCTCCTGATGCATCATATCATGGAAAATGGCGGTCATGTCCCTCGTATAGGTCGCTCCAGCATTCTTCAGCCCAAATGGCATAACCTGATAACAGTATGTACCTAGGGTATGGTGAAGGCCATTTTCTCTGCGTCTTCCTCATCCATCAACACCTAGTGATATCCTGCGTAGTAATCCACAAAGGATTGTATCTCATGCTTGGCGCAATTATCAACAAGGATGTGGATGTTGGGCAAAGGGAAATTGTCTTTAGGACTTGCCCTATTCAAATCTCTGTAGTGCACACACACCCGGGTCTTCCCATCTTTTTTCAGAACTGAGACTACATTAGCCAACCATGTAGTGTACCGAACTACATAGTTGAAGCTTGGCGAAATATTGATTTCATTTCTTGGAATTTGGGAAGATAACAGGGTTTCCATTGGGAATTTAAAGATAGGAAACTAAAAGAAACATCCGAATTACACCCTGGAATAACTCGGGATGCAGAAACAATAGCAGGACGGGTCTACCGGGACTCCCACCTAATCGGAAATGACATAGCCTTCCAATTTTGAAGCTTGGCATTTGGTCCCATGTATAACACCTCAGCGGTGCTAGTGCCCTCTCCTGGCTGAACCATGTGAGTTTCGTAGAATACTTTTCTCATCGCCCCACATATTTCTTCAATTTCTTCAGCCGAGAAAACCTCATCGCCTTCCTCTTCACTGTACTTAGGCTTGACAAAGGTCTCATACAGATTTGGCAATGGCTGGGGCAAGACCCATCCTTCCTTCTTTCTCTCATCTGCCCATTTTACATCATTTGGGTAGAGTGGAAACTATCTTGAAGAACTTTTCAGTCGTAGGCAAAGTCACCAGCTCAGATATGCCTTGCAAAGACTTTCCAAGTCCTTTTCCCGGCTTGAAACCATGTCTGATCATCTCCTTTTCCACCATGATCGAGGCATTGGACAAGAAAGGTTGAGGGCATGGGTTTCCTTCTTCATGCTGATCTGCCACCACAACTTCAAATGCTTGGTAGACTATGTGCTCACTACCCTCCCTGGCTTCTAAGCATGGGACAGATGGGTCCTGATAGATTGACTGTTCATCTTCTCTATGGACCACGATTTCCTGATCCTCATACTCGAATTTTACCATTTGGTGGAGGGTAGAAGGCACAGCTCCAGCGACATGGATCCAAGGACTTCCCAGAAATAAATTATAAGATGTATCCATATCCAGCACTTGGAATGTCACCTCGAAATCCATCGGTCCGATGGTCAAGATTAGGTCGATTTCCCCGATGTTATCTCTTTTGGTGCCGTCAAAGGCTCTCACACAGACATTGTTGGGATGAATCCTTCCAGTCCCAATTTCCATTCTCTGAAGTGTGGAGAGTGGGCAAATGTCAACACCCGAGCCTCTGTCTACCATGACTCGCTTAACATAATATCCCTCACACTTGACAGTTAAGTGCAAGGCCTTGTTGTGAGCAGCTCCCTCTGGAGGCAAGTCATTTTTGGTAAAAGAGATTTGATTGACAGCAAAGAATCTTTCCTCCATTCTTTCAAGTTGTTCTACCGAAGTTTCAACCGGCACATAGGCTTCATTCAGAGTTTTCATTAACACTTTCTGATGCTCAGGGGATTTCAACAGTAATGAAAGTAAAGACACTTGTTCAGGACATTTCCGCAATTGATCGACCACCTCGTAGTCAGCCATTTTCATCTTTTGAAAGAAAACTTCCGCTTCCTCAGCACTCACAGGTTTCTTAGGCGGGAAACACCTTTTGGTAGCACTGTTTACCTCTTCTATGTTTGAGTACTTTTCGGCGGAAACATTTTCTGGAAACCCTCCCAGGATCTCTTTCCCTTTATATGTAACCACCGTCTGATGGTAATTCCATGGCACTGCAACAGGGTTGGTCACAGGCTTCTGTGGTACGCGTCTAATAACCACTGGCTCACTCAGCCGAGGTGGTTTGATTGTCCCACACACCACATAGGCTTGCTTGGGTACTTACACTTGTGTTCCCTTTTTCACTTCCAATTTCTTTGCAGGGTTCACAATCAGTTTCTTTTCTTGACGACCTCGCGGGATATAGAGAATTCCATCCTTGGGAGGTATCGCTTCTGTTTTGGCTTCAACTTTCTTTTCTGGCTCCGCCTTGGTGACTTTGTTTTTTTTATCCCCTTTTATCTTGATTTGAAGCAACCTTTGGTTTTCTTTCTGCATCAGTAATAGCAATGATGGCCTTTAATGCCAGATCGAACTCTTTATCCTCGTAGATTATTCCAATCACGGGTCCATTATTGTGGGCTGGCAAAGGATTGTTGGTCATATTTGGGACCTCCTTGTCCCTCAACACTATCTTCCCCTGCTCTATCAAGTTTTCCAAAGCTCTCTTCAATGTCCAGCAGTTTTCTGTATCATGCCCCTCAGCTCCTGAGTGATAAGCACATCAGGCGCCCCGCTGATAGGATGGTGATTCTGGGTTTTGCCTGTTTGGAGTATAGGCTATAGCAAATTCATTTGAACGAGCTTCGGGAATAGACTAGAGTATGGTTCACTGATTGGTGTAAATTTTTGTCTCCTGGGTGGTTCCCGAGGATGGAAGTTATTCTGCGGAGGTCGAGGATTATAGTGGTTCTGGTGGGGAGGCTGATTTCTTGGAAATGGAGGTTGATTTCTATTGGCATGTGGCTGCGGCCAGCTGAAGGGTTGAGCGTTCATGACCGCATAAAGTGGAGGAGCATAAGCCATATCATGATGAGGGTAGTAATGTTGAAGGGTTCTTTCAAAAAACACATGTCTAGGAGCCCGGTATCTTCTTCCCCTTGATGCTGCCATAATCGTTTACTCTTTCTTTTTACCTTTGGCCATTCCTCCAGACCCGCCTTGGATGTCTTGGGAGGTTGCTCTGATGGCCGACTGACTCAAAATCCTGCCCGTTTTCAGACCATTTTCTACCATTTCCCCAATCTTAATCGCCTCTACAAAATGTTCGCCCATGGCCGACATCATGTTCTGGAAGTAATCTGCTTCCTGGGCCTGAAGGAAGACAGTGACCATTTCTACTTCATCCATGGGAGGTTTCAACCTCGATGCCTGTTCGCGCCACTTAATAGCATATTCTCTTAAACTTTACGAGGGTTTCTACTTCAAATTTGCCAAGGAGTTGCTGTCTGGCACGATGTCGATGTTGTATTGAAACCGCCTTACAAAATCTCTGGCAAGATAGACCCAAATGTACCATCATGAGACGTGTTGGTCCATATACCACCTAAGGCAATGCCTACTAAACTTTCTCCGAAGTAAGCCATCAACAACTCTTCTTTTCTGCTGGCCCCACGCAACTGATTACAATACTTTTTCAGGTGAGGAATGGGATCGCCATGCTCATCATACTTTTCGAACGTTGGTGTTTTAAATCCCATGGGTAGGTGCACGGGAAGGAACATGCATAGATCAGTATAAGAAACACTTTTCTGCCCGCTTAAATCTTGCATGTTCTTTAAACTCTGCTCAAGGCTCCTCATTCTTTTTGCCATATCATCTTGTTCAGGAGCTTTGGTAGTTTTATCTTGCCCTGGTGTAATCTCAAATGGCGGTGGCTGAGTGTAGGTGTATGTGGGATATTGAGGAGGATCTGCTTGAAAGATGGGATTTTGGAAAATGAAGGCCAAGGGATCAAAAACGGACCTAGGTAGTGAAGGTTGTATAGTGGCGGAGCATGGTGGAGTAGTAAAAATATTGGGAGTTGCTCCTGATGTGAACACCTGGGGGCGTACCTCAGAAGGTGTTCCTATTAAGTGAGCAGACGGGGTATTCGGGTGACTGATGGGGATGTTAGAAGTACCCCGGTTCTCGGGAGCAATTCAGGAAAGCCAGGGATAGCCCTTGAAGGCTCCCTGCCATTAGTCCATGCGTCCCACATCTCCATTATTCAGAGACGTAATATCCGATTTTCTTCAGCTGTGGCAGACTCGGAGTCCGGGATCCCTGAGATGCGGTTGTCTTCGTTGATGAGAACTGGTGGAAAAGTCATTTCAAATGACATTTCTGTACTTCCTTTTGATCTGGTGAAATATCGATGCGATGCTAGTTTACCAAAAACCAACCACCGTTTCTAAATACCTAAGCTGGAAATGAAGCAACAACGGTTAGTTTGAGACAAGTAACAGATAGGCAACCACACATTGGGGTGTGATGCATCTATACAGTTAAATGAGTGTCTACATGTTTACCACGGTTGCATGCGTCGTCCAGGCTTCTCTTCCAGTTTCTTTTCTTTTGATTTCTGTTTCCTTGTTTTTGCTTTCTGGTTTTCTCTCATTTTGATTTCTCTTTCCTCTCCATTATTCTTTTCTTTTTGTTTTTTCTCTTTTGTTTTTCTTTTCCACTCTTGTTTTTCTCTTATTTACTTTCCTCGTATTTCTCTTTTTCTTTTCTTTTTTCTTAGGGTTACGGTCGAATCTTATGGAGATTGCCTACGTATCATGACCCCGCATGAATCATACCAAGCGTAGTTCTTGCAAATAAATGCAAAATAAGGAAATAATTTTTGGGATTTTTTCAATTTTTCATTAATAAAACTTTGATTACAAAGATTCTAGACTATTTGTTTTTCTTAAAAGGGAATATTACGAACAAACTCAAAAATAACCAAATACAGACTCGATAACTAGAAATAAATTAAAGCTTCAAATCTTGGGGCCCGCGGGGCGTCATTCGGCATCGCCGCGGGCCTACGTGCAAGACCCCTTTGTAACTGCTCCAAATCATTCATAACTTGTCGAACAAAGATCATCACTGAAACAAAGATGGTAGTGCGACTCATTCTTTCGCCTGCTCGATATTTCATGACAATGTTATCCACAATGGCTTAAATTCTTTCTCTAATCCGGCCCTTTTCCTGAAGTAGTCGGCTTATATGCTGGTTACGGGCCTCTAAAACCTGGGAGTTGTGGAAGTGATGGTCTTGTAAAAGCTTTATTTCTTTCTCCATCTCGGCCATTAGCCTATAGCACTGTTCCCTCTCAGCCTGAAAGTCCTTGTCTTGCTGGGCTGCCTTATCTTCAAGGGTGTTTATTTTTCTTTTCAATTTAGCAATGGTTCCTTCATAATTTCTTTTCATTTGTTGCACAAATTGGGCTTTTTCCTCAGTCTTCTTTGTCCACTGTGCCCGGATTTTTGCCATATTCCCTTCAAATTTCTCCAACTCTTCCTGACACTCTAAGACTTGCTTCTTCAGCCCTTTTATCAATCTCTCATCGGACCGACTTCTTTCTTGATTTTTAGTAGCTATTTTCATTTGTTGGATTTGAGCCTTGAGAGATTCATTCTCTTGAGTCAGTTTCTTTTTGTCACCTTCATCGGCTGCGGCTTGCAAGCTGTTTTCAAACTGGAGAACCTGAACCTGTTTTTCCAATGCTCCTATTCGGGCCCTGTATTCCTTTTCCTTGGCTATCCAATCCAATTGTACCTGGGCCCCGTCAGTGAATTGTTGTACATGTGGCCTCTTGGCAGGTCTTTCAGGAATTTGAAATCTTTTGCCAAACCAGACCAAGTATTTGGGGTCCACTCCGCACTATGGTTTTAGGCTCAAGATACCTACATTCATTCCATATATGGCGGATTTTCCCCTCTGGAAATGCAGCTTTCGGGCCTAGTTCGATGACTTGTTTGCTCAGGTCTTTATCACCGTGGACGGTTTAGAATCTTCCCAATTGCCTCAAGACTCGGTAGGGAGCATAGGGTTGGATGCTTCGAATGCCCATCAAAAGAATATAAGGTACTTCTGTCGATGTGTATACCGCCTCAGTAGCGGGAAGCCATCTGAAAGCCCATTCAACTTTGTCCGCAGTCGAAGATCTCAAGCATGACAACCAAGCCTCAGTGCCCTCGGGAAACTCAATACCTGTTACCCGGATTCCAAACTCCTCAATACAACTTAGCCCGGTTAAACCATAGTTCATATACCCCGTGCAATGACAAAGGTGCTCCTGTATCCATAGTTGTAGCAACAGATTACAACCCTGAAAGAATTTTACACCCTCTCGGCATATGGTCAAAGCTCGATACATTTCTGCCACAATTAGGGGAACCACCAAGCTGTTGGACTTCTTTATGGCAACATCCAACATTCCTACAAGGCCAATATCTATGTGACCGTCTTTTCGTGGACAGATCACAACCCCCAGAAAAGCTACCATGAAAGCCAATCCCCGCCGGGCCTCCCATTTATCTTTGTTTCCGGCGTGTGTCAAACTGGTGTTGGGCTCCTCAAAACCTTTCGGGTTGCCATATCGGTGGTATAAGAAATGAAGTGTGCAACACCCTTCTGATAGATGTTTATCTTGAATGTCCCGACTAATGCTCAACAAGTCTAAGAATCTGTGAAGGGTTACTAGTCTCGGTGCCAATGGGTATCTACTCCTGAGGTTCCCGTTGAGACCCGCATATTCCACAATCTCCTCTAGTGTGGTTGTAAGCTCGAAGTCCAAGAACTGGAATACGTTACGAGTTGGGTCCCAGAATGGTATCAGTGCTTCAATAATATCCGTTCTTGGTTTGATGTTCAACAGTTCGACGAGACCACCCAAAACCTTGGCCACCGTTTCGTTGCTACCTTTTTCCAAATCATTCCACCACATGTGGAGCTTCAAAGGGATCTCACTCAGGACTGAGAAGGGTTCAATGTCAGTGGTATTCATCCTGCACATTTATTTTAAAGGGGATTTAATGACTTATTTTGACCTAACAGAAAAAATGGCTATTTTTGCAAAAAAAATTCATTATTTAGAAAAAACAAGGACTTGGTTTTGCGGATACGGCCTTTCAACACTTTCTGAAGGAAGATTTTAAGGTTGTGTCCGCAAACCATTTAAAATGACTCAGGGTGGCTGTTCTTGCAAAAACAGCCTTCTGGCGCCCTTTTGGGGACATTCGGCTTATTTTAAAACAAGAATGGCATTACCCGACTTATTTATGACGAAAATTAAAATTTTGATATTTTTTGGCTATTTTTGCAAAAGGGAGGTTGGACCAGATGAGGGTTGCCTACGTATCTCACATCCGGTGAGAATCAAACCAGCGTAGTTCGGGAAGATCTGTCAAAACCAAATATATTTTTTTGAACAACAATCTTTTCTTTTTTTTCAAATATTTTCCTTTTTTTCATTTTTTCAAAAATCCGGCAGCATTTCGGTACTATTTGGGCATTTGGTTTTTCAAAACAAGTGGTTACCCTCACTTAGTCCTAACACTTCTATTTTTCTCAATTTTTCCTCATTATATACAAGCCGGTCAACATGCAAAGCCGAGTAAATAAATGCGCAAGTAGCACGTCAGATGCATCAGGATGGTCTTTTTCATTTCAGGTCACCTGTCCTAGACGGACTCAACCCCTGTGTTGAGTCCCCTAGGTCAAATGCACATGATGCAAACAAATGTTCCGACTAGGGATCCGACATGAGGTTTTGTTCTTCTAGGTTTAAACCCTAGGTTTATTGGTCTAGACCTGGCTTACCCAAATGGACAACTCGAGCCGAGGGGGAGGCAGCATACCGGGGATACAAAAGCTCTGCCGGCTTAGCAACTTATCCAAATCTCGTTCTAAATGGGAAAAGGCTATAAACAGAAGATAAGCTACACGAAGTGCACCCTTCTCCATGATGTAGAAGACTCAGAGATAGGAAGGGATTCGTAACAGTTTATATACAATTCAACAACTATCAAAGCGGTAAAGCATTTAGCATATATAGCATGGAACATGTAGGAAAATCAGATAAAGCCAAATATAACAGTTATATTAAGCTCGAATTCTTGAACCCTGAATCAAAATTCTGGATTCGTGTCCCCAGCGGAGTCGCTAGAGCTGTCACGCATCCTTTTTACACACCTACCCCGGAGGATAAGTGTATAAGGGAGTTTTTCCATTTAAAGTGACATTATTCAAAATGGGATTATTTATTTGATTTTTAGAGTCGCCACTTGGGATAAGTTTAGTTTTTGGTGTCCCAAGTCACCGGTTTATCTTGAATCCCAAATCGAGGAAATTTTGACTTTCCGAGTGGAGTCTGTGAACCAGAAATTCTGAATAAGGAATTCTGTTGGCCCGAGGGAAGGTGTTAGGCACCCCCGGATCCCGTGGTTCTAGCACAATCGCTTAAACTATTATAATTAGCTAAAAAAACTTATTTTAGTACATACCATCCTATATTGCAACTTTTAGAATTATTTACCGCTTTTAATTAAAATTGAACGTCGTTTAAAATAAACTTTTGAATCACGTCACATGAAATGCACCCAGATCCTTGACATATTTTATTCAATGTTTTGGGATTTGGATTTAGGTCGCATGAAATGCACACCCGAATTTAGGAAGGTAAGATTATTGTAGAACGCGCCTAAAGCAACTAACGTGTTAGTAACTTTGCGGGAGGCCATAAAAATTCGCTAAATAGCACGTCCCGAGTTCTAAATATTTTTAATGAAGTAATTAAAAGAGGGCTACACAGTTATGAATTTTATTTGGCGCGGTGTACCTCAAATTATTTTAAGGCTATTCTAAAAGAGCTATTATTCTCTATTAAAGATTATCTCTAAAGGCCTAATTAATTAACCTTATGAATTGATCATTATTTAAAGTATTAAGAAAACGCTCGGGCCTCAAGATCAGGTCCAAATTTAAACAAGGGACATTTCAATTGCTGAAAATCCCTTAATTCAAATCTACCACCTAACTTGAAGGCCTAAGACTCGAATTAGTGACTTTAAGTGGAACTAAACTTTCAGCCAATTGGGCTTCATGGCCAGCCCAAATAAAAGGGGATGCATTCAACTTCCATGACTGGGCTACAGTAACAACCAGCCCAACTTGAAGGGTAAATCTTGTTTTAATGAGTAATTGTGCCATAGCGTTGGGTCCAGTTTTGGCCCAAGTAGCATGAACAAAGGCAGAGGTACATACAATATTAACATGTGAATAACATAATCCAAGATCTGGTTATTATGGTAAAATCTGGTATCAATTAAATGAGGACTCGGCCTATATAATTACTAGCAAATAACTGGACACAAATATCTCAATTAACAGGTTTAAAATTGAAACTCGAGCAATTGAATATATATATTTTTTATTTTATAGGCCTTTGTAACCCTAGGAATTAGGTAATATGTTTTTCTAAGAAAACTAAACAAGGAATTAATCATTGAAATACGGAGGTAGTAACCACACGAATCGCCAATTTTCTATGAATTAACACCTGAATGTCACATGGAAATTTGAATTAAGTCTGAAATCCTGATTGTGCTTATTGGAAGTAATCAGACTATATACCAAAACAGGGGGGAAACTGATAATTCCCTGGCCATTTCTATGTTTAACTAACATCAATTTGCACATCCTATTTGGATTACACGAACGAAAGCAAACAATAACAAGTATTAACTAGCAATCTATGATTCTAGTTTTAGACATTAGATAACTGTAGCCTATTTGATACTAATTCAAACTAAGTTGAATTTAACACTTCTAAACGCCATGCTCATTTGATCGTGAAAAGGAAATAAAATTAATTTTAAGGTCTCATACTGTCCAAACAGTCCAGTTATTATAATACTAGAGAATTTAAGTTCACTTGACCTTTGTACACTATAAAAAAATAGAAATCTAATAATTAGACAAATCTATATGACAATAATAGGAGCAATGTGTTATTTCTTCAACAATTCATACACGCATCTGCTGATCTAGCTTCTTCATACATCATTAGAGTTTTTAAAATGTACCTAGAATTTGAGGCAGAATAAGAAGAAAATGATAGTCACCTAAGCAGTAACGAGCAGCAAGCACAACCAAAGCAAACTGGATCAATTTCAATCCAAAAACGTCACAACAACCCAAGAATAATTTGCAGAAGAATGAACACCAATAAGCAAACGAAAACAGGTCTGATTGGATCAAAATACACTCGAAATCCACCTAGAACTCTCTGAACTTGAACCAACGAGATCTAAATAATACTCAAACCATTTTTTGACTGTATGAACTGAGAATTTGATTTAAAAGCTGGAATTCAACCTTATCTTAAGAAAACTTCAATGGAATAGTCTAATTTTTTTTGGAGTTTTGAGGTATTTTTGGGTTTTTTAGAAGATCTAAAGCTAAAAAATGGACTTTTCCCTCTCAGATTTCAGTTTTGGTTTTTGAATTTTTGAAATTCAAATTTTTAGATGTTGAAAACTTCTTAAACAAGGCAGTAGAGACTGCCTTTTATAGGCAGAAATTGAGGGCTCTCTCAGATTTTCAGTTTACACCTTTAATCCCTCTTTTATTTTTAAATTATAGCTAGTTAGACCCTTATTTATTGGCTTGTTTCTCAAGTTACACTACTGAATTCCTAAATTTCTATTTTGAACCCCATCTAGAAGTTTCTAGGGGATTCTATTCCAATTACTAACAAATTCCTTAGGTAAAATACCTATACTAACCTTTTATCCATCTGAAATTATTGTCTTATACTAACTAAACTCCATCCCCCTTTTACCCTAGTTAGAAGTGACCATGGTCAATTAAACAAAGAGCTGGAACAATCAGCTATATCCAACAAATCGTAAAATTGAATAAAAAATCCTATAACCTATGTTGAACCTGATTTAAATCTAATTAATATGAATTCTAAGGCCAAATGGAGCATTAAAAAAACAGTAAACAATTAATTGAAACAATTCAAAACAAAGTAAAATGCCATATGGAAATAGTAATACTCTAATAAACATGTGATTAATCAAATTATATTAAACCTATTTCAATCCTAAATTAAACCTCAATCGATCAAATTAAACCACTTAAGCACACTGGTTATGAATTAACACAAAACGATTCAGGAAAACAAAAATCAGAAGCTTAACTAATCAAAAACCCAAAACCTGGAAATCTAGTTACTACTAATAAAAATAAAGCAAGGAACTAATCAGAAAACTAATTTGAATGAATAATAAAAAGAGGAAAAGAAAACTCACTTAAGAAACTTTAGGGATCTGCCACTACTATAATTTAAAATTCGAGCACCTTGGGCGAGATTCGAAGGCCACTGATGATGGATTATGAAAGAGGGAAGTGGGGAGATCACATGGTATTACTTTGGTGAGATTTGGAGGATTTAGGGTTTTGGTCGGAATCTCGATTTGATATTCAAAAAGATGGGCAAGGATTCGAGGGACGGGGGTTTGGGGGTTTGGAAAGAGGAGAGGAAGGTGGTTGGGTGTTAATTTGGAAGGGTTTGGGTGAGTTGGCATTTTGGTCCGAGTTTTTAATTTGATATTCTAAGATTTCGGTGAGGTTTTGGGGAAAAGGGGTTGTAGATTTGGAGAGAGGAGAGGAAGGTATTCAGAGGTGTTAATTTGGTGGTCGTTGGAGGTTCTCCGCCGCCGTGGGGCGATTTTCGGCGGCGGTCTAGGGCGAAGCCGGTGGGGGTGTCTCTGATTAGAATGGGGGTGAGAGAGACGACGTAGAGGTGGGGGTAGGGTATCCGACACTTAAGTATTAGATGATCCTTAGTTCCTGACCGTAGGATCAAAGATCCTCAATGGCCAGGATCAACATTTATTAAAACGGGGTCATTTTGGGATGGGGGAAAGCTGGACCAGGTAGGAGACGTGTTTTGGATCGAAATGGGCGGATTTTGAGGGACTTGGTCTAAGCCGAAATTAAAAATGGCCCAAACAACACAAACAACCTATTAATTCTTTAAAATCCTTTCTTTTTAATTTCTTTATTTGTTTTCTTTATTTCTTTCTTTTCTTATTCAAATTTTGGATTTTATTAGGTACAGAATTAAAAGTAGCAAGACCTGATTTAACTCTAAAATTAAACTAATTAATTTTCAAAAATTAAACAAATTCTAGTTTAAAAAGAAAACTTAAAGAAAAATAAAAAATTAAAAGCAAACAATGTAAAAGGATTATTTTGTTATTTTTTTTTTATTTTGCAATATTAATTAGCTAATAAAAATATTAAAATAAGGTCCTAAATGCAAACAATGTTATTTTGTATTTTTATGAATTATATCAATCAAACAAAATGCACAAAAAATGTCAACAAAATACAAAATCATGCAATTATTTCCCTAAAATTCAAATAATTAAAGAAAAATCCTAATTCTAATGAATTCTATAGGAGTAATTAAACGAGGCAAAAATCACATGCTCACACTACCTACTATACCCACCACTCAGACCACTATCATTGTCACCCACAATCAACACTCATCCGCCTCAACCACCACAACTGACCTAAATTCACTATCAACAACTATAGCCGGAATTGCCTATTATTATAACCTACCACCACCCACCCACCACCTTCCTCAATCACAACTACTACAACCACCCGATATTATTAACTATCACCACCCACCACCACCATCTTCAATCATAATCGCCACCACAACCAATCACTACTAGCTATTAGTATGAACCACCATCATCAACCAAAACTACCACCAACCACCGCCTCTAGTCGACAGTCATCCGTTAGCCATCACCACAACAACTATCATATTTTAAAAATTATATATTTTATTGATAGAATATTAGAATAGTTAGTATTTCACTTAAATTTTGTGTTTAATAATTTTCAAATAAAAATAAATTTTATACATTCAGATGTTAAAAATCAAACAATCTTAATTATTTCTATTCAGATCTTAATACACATCTTAATATAATTCAGATGTGTATTCAGATTCAGATGTCTTAATCTTAATACACATCTTGATATTCAGATGTGTATTCAAATTCAGGCGTCTTAATCTTAAAAAAAAACAAATGTGGCCTTAATCACATACGTGGGGTTTGAGGAGGGTAGTGTATATGTATTCTTATCACTACCTTATAGTGGCGGAAAAACATCTTTTGATAGATACTTAGCTTAAAAAACGACAAAAATAAAGCAAAAAACAATAACATCAATAATATAATAAATTAATAGAAGCGAGTGACATAACAAGTAATTGTTTTGTCCCCATAACAATTTCAAAAATCAGAATATCACAAACTTATGTTAAGTACGGACAACAAATTGACACAAGGAAGTAAATATATATTTGTTTGGATGAAAATGATAAAATAAAAAAATTGAGATCCACGAAAAATTTGTTGGTTTTTTCCTTTTGCGTTCAGGTGAAACATGTTTTGTATGTAATTAATTCTTGAAAGATATTTTAGCTTAAAAAGTTAACTTTATCGTTAAAAACGAAATTGTTATTTTCAACTTTTTTGAAACGTCAAAATATACGTTAACCTTAAGATCTTATTTAAAAAATATCACTCCTAAAATCCTCATTCCTACACAGAAATATGTGATGTTCCATCACTTCGTTTGGGGGATTGTAATGTTGATGGGGAGTGCACATAACGTACTTTAACGCTCCTTGCTATAAGGTCTTTCCTCTTATCCTGTTTAAAAAAAAATTATTTGGCGTCGGGAGTTGCTTACCCAAAAAGGAAAAATGATACTGTATAACCGTTCTCAAAATAATAAACAAGAATGTATATTTTTTATATATAGATACATTATGTATATTCTATATAAAAATTATACAAATTTTATCACTTTTTCGGCTATTAATATAAATAGTTTCTAGCATGGGCTAAATGTGATAATACCCCCAATTAATACTAGGGTATTATCACTTTTAGACTGTGTCATAAACTATTTACATATGATAGCCGAAAAAGAGTATAAAATTTATATAATTTTTGTATATAACATACAGAATGTGTATATATACAAAAATTATACACATTTTATATATTTTTCGACTACTATTTTTACAGCAGCTATACAGGGTCATTTTCCATTATTACCCGTACTTATTATAGGAAATTAGTGCTCTCACAAAGAAAACTTCATTCCAAGAATTCCAATCCGAGATTTCTAAGGGTAAAGGAACTTCGATTACTATACCTCACTTACTTTTTTCTTTGATCTTCGACAACCCTAACAAATCACTAGATGTTCTGCCAGAGGCGGATCCAGGATTTGAGGCTTATGAGTTCCTGCCGTAATTTCATATTAATATACAATAATAACTGCGTTCACAATCAGATATTTACTAATATTTAGTTAATTTCTTAATATAAATATAGGGTCTACGCAAGAATTACTGGGTTCCCGAAAACCATTGGCGGATCTACATGGAACTATATGGGTGCTTAAGCACCCATTTTCTTTTACTATGATTAGTAGATTTACATAGCAATTATCAAATTTTTAAGATAAGTATTGGATGAGCACCCATCAGTAAATTTATTTTTCCCTCTTTTTTCAGAATTTTTATCGACGAGCACCCATGACTTTGAAATCTTGAATCCTCTACTGCCGGGAACCCGTAGCCCATGCACCAGATCCGCCCCTGTGTTCTGCCCTTTGCTTTCCCGTGTTGTCTTCCTCCAATTACCCCCGCCAAATAGAAAATTAAAAAGGCCGAAAAAGGTTGCAGTCAATTGCCTTTCCCGTTATCATTAAATAAAAGACTCATGCATTTGCCGGCAAGTTACCCTCGCCTACCTCATAGTTTCTCGACAGGTTGATTTTCTAATTTTGGTAGCTAAAAAAATTTATCTTCTCTTTTTGAATAATTGAAGTCGAAGTGGTGATCGATTCTAAGTGAAGTGTTGCTACTTATAGCCTATTTGGTCGTCCTTCTAAAATCAGCTTATTTTAAAAAGTGTTTATAGAAAAGTATGAAGATCGAGAAATAAGATAGAAGGCTAGTAATAGTTGCGAGTGTCCTTTTTTTACTTGTAGAATCAATAGTATTCTCATATTTTCTTATACTTAAACTTGTATTATTACCAGTTATTTCTTTTGCTACCGTTTCTTGTTATCCTATTATTGTTTGTATTGCTTCTTTTTCATGATTTATACACTATTGTTTTCATTTCAACTAATGATGTGAGTATGCTTCTCTTGGGGCTGAGGGTCTATCAGAAATAATTTCTCTACCTTCACAATGTAGGGATAATGTAGCGTACACATTGACATCCCCAGGCTTCACTTGTTGTTGCTTTTTTTTCTCAAAAGTACTCTTTTGGCGAGAAGCAATTTATGTTTGACCAATTAATTTGAAAATCATTTTTGAGTAGCAATTAGCAATTTTATCAAGCTTTTAAAAAATATTTTTACTTCTACTTAAAAAACACTTTTTTCGGTCTAAAAATTTGGCTAAACAACTTTACTTTAATATAAAAAAATATTTCGCCATAATGATACTCGGCCAAACAGGCTATCAGCCAAGTGTTATCACCAAAAAGCTAACAAAGAAAGTCTTAAAATTGCATACAACATAAGTTAATTATGTCTACCATTTTTCCAACACATTATAATTTGAACACTTTTTTAATAAAATATAGTAATAATTTGTAACATTTTATTTAGTTTTGAGAATTACGCAGCCATGATGTCTTTAAACTTCCATCTCACCCTTATTTCATGACATGTCCTTTTAGAACAAAAATTTCCATCTCACGTGCTCAAGCAAAATATTTTCGAAAAATATTTTTCATCATACTAAATACACTTATTTAAGCAAAATAAATAAATAAATAAAATCGAACAAATTAAAACGCAATAGGAGGTATATTAAAAGTCCTCATTTCATACTTCTTTGACCAATCCTTTTTAATTCACGTTTTTTTGACACTCCTAACAAAACAAAAAATACAGCTATAAATTTGCCCAAAATATGAATTAATTTCAACGTATACCCTACATATATATGATTATCATGACCCAGGATCAGTGCCTTCTTATTTCTCTTTCAAAAAACGAGTAACGGTCGTGGTAAGACGACGACTATTTTTCTTTATGTCGTTTTTGATGGTCCGAATTTTTTTTATGCGATCCGAATCCGGTTATTTCAAAATCCAATTGAGTTCTTGCAAGTGTTGCAGTTAACTCTTCCTTATTCGAGCAGATTAAGGCTCGTTAGTATGATGATCCACACTTACTTATTCTTTGAGAGACGGTACTACGAGGTAGTGCCAACGAGGTGAATATTAGTGAGATTGGTGTTCTGAGGCTCTAGGGTAGTTTATATGTTATAATGTTAATGGCCTAAGGGAGTTGATCCTCGAGGGGCTCACAGCCCGTGTTATTTTAGTTTAACATCAATCATGCTATTAGTCGATATTTGCGCAAGTTGATCTAAAAATCATAATTATCAAAAAAAAAATTGAAGTTTGTTCTTCAATGTTTTTATAATATATTTTTTAAAGATACCCCTACTCTTGTTCAAGAAAAATAGATTGGCAAAGACAAAATTTTACATGAAGTCAAATGTATGAACTGTAAGATTGAATCTTTAGCAGACAAACTGACGTATAATGAATAATTTATGGGTAAAATTGTAGTAGTATTTTATTATCGGTCCTTTGAGTTGATTGGCTAGTTTCAATCTCAATTCTCATGTTAGTTATTTAAACATTTATTAAGCATTTAGTTCCTATCCTCCAAGATGTTGGGCAATTTAGTCAAAACAGTTTCTCCCTTTTTTATATAATTCATTCTGTATCCAAAACCTTAGATCAATAGTAAAATTGATAGTTAGTCTTTGTGTGACATATATGTGACATATTCGAATTATGGAAACAGTCATTAATACTTGCGTTAAAATATGATGTCCACATCATACTTCTTGGTATGCGGTTCTTTTCCTGACCCTGCGTGCATGCAGAATAATTTGTACATCGGAATGCCCTTTTTTGATATCCGGAACCTATTGGCTAGATTAATTTGAAGTTGCGTTGTGTAAGGCTTGATATAAAGGGGAAACACTTATGCTAGGATTTTTTTTATCTAGGAATTCGAATTCGAAATCTTTGATTAAGAATGAAAATTTTTAGAATCTCACACAATCTTTGATAATTTCTTTTTCCTTTTAAAGCAAAAGGTCAAGCTCTCTAGAGGATGTAAATGTCTTATGTGTATTATGAAGGACAACAACTATATAAAGAGTAGTTGAACAAAAATCTTGAAACAACTGTTAGAGAATGTAAAATGTCCTATTTCTTTAATATTTTTCTCAGAATATCTACTGTAATACGTATCTAATAAATATGTATGCAGAGCAGTGGCGAAGCCATATCTTTGTCGAAAAATTATACTGTTTACATATGTAAAATATTACGTTTTTGAAGTATATAACACATATTGAACACCTTTTGTCGGAATTTTTTCACTTCTTTTAAATTTGAACACCCTTGGGGAAATTCCTAGCTTCGCCACTGATGCAGAGTAGTATGTTCAAAAATAAATTTAAATGACCTTCACAACTAATAACATTTACGAATTAATTAGCTTAGTTGGTGACAAGTTTTATTTAATATTGAATGAGTTAGTGACTTTTATTATATTTCACTTTAATTCAGTTATTTGTAAATTTACATTTTGTGTTTATCATTATGATTTCTTTACAATCTTTACTATCCTAAGAATTAAAGAATTTATACCGTGGCAACATGCATTGTTCCAAATAACAAGTTTTTATTTATGTTTTTCTTGTTTTTTTTCCTATAATCTCCGGAAAACAAAAAGCCCTTTTTGAAGCTTTATTTTTAAGGCGGCATTATTACTTTTAGCCTGTGCCAGAAACTATTTATATATGGTAAGACGAAAAAGTGTATAAAATTTGTATAATTTTTGTATATATATACTTTTTTCGGCTATTATTTTAAGAGCGGCTATACAATATTATTTTTCTTATTTTTATTTTTGTACTCTTTAGTTGGCAATGGGCAATAGTTATATGATTTGAAGTTGGAATATTGTGGTGGGGCATTTGCATGTACCCGTTTTTGTGTCACATTTTAACTTATGCCAATTTTGCAAAAAAAATTGCAAGCGTACCCGCTTTTTCGCATAACTTCAGCACACGAAGCTGAAGTAGCAAAGGCAATCACGCAAAACTTCAGCATTCTAGTAGTCGGGCCTGAAGTTCAGCTCTATAGCTGAAGTTTTTGTGTTGTAACTAGCGAACTCCAGCTCTAGAGCTGAAGTTTTTGTGTTGTAACTCGAAAACTTCAACTCTAGAGCTGAAGTTTTTGTGTTGTAATTGGAAAACTTCAGCTCTTGAGCTGAAGTTTTGTATTGTAACTGGGAAACTTCAGCTCTTGAGCTGAAGTTTCTGTGTTGTAACTGGGAAATTTCAGCTCTTGAGTTGAAGTTTTTGTGTTGTAACCGGAAAACTTCAGCCGTAGAGCTGAAGTTTTTGTGTTGTAACTGGATAATTGGCTACTTTTAATTCCATCTTTGTAACGCACATAACACGTGATACTCATCTTCACTGTTATGTTAGCTTTAAGCTTTATTTTAATGATGACAATGCAAAATTAATGAATTGACTAACAACTGAATTACTTGGTGATAGTAGCCAAATTCAATCATCACGAGATAGATGAACTACAGGAGGTGACATGTACAAGGATGAAACTACACAAGAATCTAGTCAATCTGATTCAGTATAAAGGAATAAAGATGATGTTAGCAAAATAAATTAAAAGAAGAAGAAAGGAGAAATTGTATGAGTTAAGAATAAGAACTTTCAAATGCTTGGATCTCCTATACATAAGCATGTAATCCTTCGTTCCTTTCAGGTACCTCAAGACTTTCTTTGTAGTTTTTCAGTGATCAATTCCTAGGTTACCTGATATCTTCCCAGCATTTCAACCGCAAAACTAATATATGGTCTTGTGCAAGTCTAAGCATACATTAGACTGCCAACAATAGAAGAGTAAAGAAATGATTCCATTTTCTTTCGTTCTAAATCATTCCTAGGGCATTGCATGAAACTAAATTAGTCCCCTTTTTGAATTGGAACAATTCCTGCTGAACAATTGTTCATGTTAAATCTCTCTAGAACTCTTTCGATATAGCCTTTATGAGATAATCCTAATAATCCTTGTGATTAATCACGGAATATTTTTATTCCTATAACATAGGATGCCTCACCCATATCTTTCATTTCAAAATTCTTAGAGAGAAATCTTTAGTCTCACGCAACATGCCTAAATCATTAGCATTAAGTACAATATCATCAACATATAGGATTAAAAATATAAACTTACTCCCATTTATCTTTTGATATATACACCGATCAATAATATTTTTCAGAAATCCAAAAGATGTTATGGTATCATTAAACTTTATATACCATTGTCGTGAGGCTTGTTTAAGTCCATATATTGACTTCTACAGTTTACACCCCATTTGACATTTTCCTTTAGTTTCAAAACCCTCTAGTTGGTCCATATAAACTTCCTCCTAGAGATCTCCATTAAGAAAGATAGTTTTCACATCCATTTGGTGTAACTCTAAATCATAATGAGCTACCAAAGCCATAATAATTCTTAACGACTCTTTCTTTGAGACCGGTGAAAACGTCTCCTTATAATCAATGCCTCCTTTCTAAGTATAACCCTTGGAAACAAGTATGGATTTATATCGTTCAATATTGCCATTTGAATCGCGTTTGGTCTTAAAGACTCATCTACACCCGATTCTTTTAGAACTTTTTAGCAATTCAACGAGATCCCAATATTTATTGTATTACATGGGTTTTAAATCTTCCTTCCTGGCATCAATCTATTTGTCAAACTCATTACTTTGTATGGCTCGTGAATATGAAATCGTATCCTAATTAAGACTAATGTCAAAATTCGACTCTTGCAAATAAATCATGTAATCATCCGAAATAGCCGATTTTCTAAATCTTTGAGATTTTATTAATAGCATTTCTTGTGGTTCATTTGTGTCAAATATTTGTGAGTTAGTTTCTTCATGAAGTGTTTCATCCAAAAATTATTCGGTGTTGTCAAAGTGTTCTTCAACAACTAGAACAATATTTGGTATTTGTGTAGAAGTAGGCCCATCCGTGGCTAATAAAATATTAACTCTCACCTCTTTTATTTTTATACTTTATTTTTCAACACTTCCACTAACTTCACCATTCTCAATGAATATTGCATTATCGATTTCAATAATTCTCGAACTATGGTTTAGACAATAAAATACCCTTTAGATTTCTCTAGCTAATCATACCACTTTAACTTCACCCTTTATTTTTCAACACTCCCACTAACTTAATTCATACCAAGATCTTGACCATGCTAATCATATATATAATCATTCTAGAAAACGTACCTGAAGCGGAAACGTTAATTGAAATTGGTTTCGTGCCCCTTGTCCTAACTTTCGTTATCACCGACTTTAGTGATGGAAGAGAGAATAGAAAATACAGTTTCCCTAATGGATGGGGAGATGACCAATTTATAGATGTTCTCATTTAATCTGGTATGTCCATCAATTAACCGATCGGACATATGAGATTTACTCATTAGTTAAATATTAATTACAGGTTACGGGCCTTAAATCTATCGGTCCACACACGTAGGAAAACTTACAATTACCCTTACCTACCCACCATCCCATCTTTTTTACCCATTTGTCTTATCTTAGCTTGATTTGGTTTTGATTGAATTGACTTGGCTTGGCTTGGCTTTGCTTGATTTGGTTTGGCTTCGCTTAGCTTTGTTTTGACTTGAATTGGCTTGACTTGGTTTATAGAAGCTTAGTTTGACTTCATTTGGTTGGGTATTAAAAAAATAGGCAAAAAAAAGGGGTTTGGGCGAGTAAATACTTTCTACAACAACAACCCAGTATAATTCACTTAGTGGAGGTCTGAGGAGGGTAGTGTGTACGCAGACTTTACCCCTACCTTAGGGTAGAGAGACTGTTTCCAAGTAGACCCTCAGCATCCTTCCCTCCAATAACTTCCCACCTTGTTCTTGGGGAGACTCGAACTCACAACCTCTTGGTTGGAAGTCGAAGTTGCTTACCATCAGAGCAACCCCTCTTGTCTGCGCCATGGATATTTGCTAAACTTCCTACCTAAAACAACTGCTACAGTTGCTTGGCCTTGAATTCGGCCCTCGCCGGGGCCTTAATACAAGTACCAGATATTGTTCGGGAAACCCAACAAAAACACAAGATAACCCTTTGGTTCCAAACACTAACAACTTGTTTGGATGGTTATTTATTGTATTGTATTATCACTTTAAATACAATGTTTGTTTTGAAAGTTTCTTAAATTTTATTGTATGTATTGTTAAATTCGTTGTTATATATCGATAAAAAGTGTCACTTTATGTAACGGCCGATTTGGTGTGGTCGCGTCTTTATCTTACTTTTTCTTTCATCTTGTCCTTTTTCTGTTATTAAATAATCATATTATATCTTTTTATATATTAATTCTACCCGGTGTCATACTTTTTCTTTGTAATATTGTAATTTTATTTCTCATATTATTGGTATATGACATCATGAAACGATAACAAACAATATAATTTATCCAAATAATTATAATACAATATAATAATATAATATAATACAATATATTATGAAACCACGTTGTTTGACTCAAAAGTTATCAAATACTTTTCGAGCAAATCAATCGAAATAGATCAAGGGTAAATCCTAGTTAAGAATAATTAACTCTAGATCCGAGATGAATAATATGAATTAAAAGACATAGTTGAATATAAATGTTGATGGCGATTATGATCAGATTTAATAGCATAAATAAAGATGCATTAAGTAACAAAAATATGAATAAAGGAAAAGATTCACCCGGTCTTCAATGAGATGGATCTTCTTTCGTTTCATAAAGATGAATGATAGATGTGTACAAGAACTTCATGACCCTTTTTGGATCTGATGAAAGTATTGGATCACATATCCTCTCACTTCTTTGGAGAGGTATGTTTACATATTTTCTAGAGAGAGGGAGGGGATATAGAGAGAGAGCCTCCCTTTTTTGGGAAGTCCTCCCCTCCTATATATCAAGGGGTATATCCATAAAAAATCTTAAAAAATGTACAATTTACAGGGAATATTCGGTAGAATATTCCTTTTGAGTTTTCCAAAGCAAACCAGATGTTTCATGGCCTGTACGTCCACGACCATTGATGACGGTCCGACCTTGGTGTGTACGTCCACGACCGTTGATGACGGTCCGACCTTCGTGTACGTCCACGACCGTTGATGACGGTCCGACCTTGGTGTGTACGTCCACGACCGTTGATGACAGTCCGACCTTGGTGTGTACGTCCACGACCACGACCTCGTGCCGAATTTCTCTGATCTAATTTTGATTGATACACACGTGTAACAACCGTTGTTTATGCCGAATTTCTCTGATCTAATTTTGATTGATACACACGTGTAACAACCGTCCAAACGATAAGCTATTCATATCACATATCACCTTATAAGCTGTAAATTTAACTAGTGTTAAGTAACATGCCAAATAAAGAGAAGACCAAAAAGATCAAAAAAATACACCAGCTTACATCCAACTCTCATCTCCGATAATAAAGGGAGTTAATTCTTATTTTAATAGATTGCGAAATCTATCTTGTGATTAATTAAATAAGAAGTGTCTAATTTATTCAAACGCAGATTGATTAAATATTAAGTAAACAGGATTATTATATCAAACTCTATTACTGAGTGTACACCTGTGTACTTGGTGGCCTAAACAAATCACTTTTTAAAATAAGAAGTGTTAGTATTATTATTTGCAAATTAAAATGATCAGTCCACGTGTCCCAACCACCTTTAGCCACGAAGAGAACTTTCATTGGGATAATTAACTTATATTCGTACTAATTTTTTATTACTATATTCAGGTTCATTTTGAGTGATATTATTGAAAAAAGAGAACTTTTATTAATAAAAAAGTTTATACAGTCAGTGCAAAATATAAACTTTTTTGTTTGGTACATTTTAAATTTTCTATTGACTCCTAAATTTTATTTGTCATTTTCACAGCTTTTCTGTTGAAATATTTTGATTTATCAATTCCTTCAACTTCAATCAACCAAAACAAATTTGCCAAAATTAAAAACTTATGTATAGACAAAAGTGTCAATTTAATCATGAGTATATCCTCCAATTATCATCGAAATCAAAATTCATAAACTAACTACTCTTCTTACCTCATTTATGTAGTATTATGATTATTTGAAGAACTTTATGTAGTGTTATTTTTTCTTCAATCACGGTTTTTAGCTATACAAAATAGTGATTTATAATACTCACTCTAACTATGTAGAGTTTATTATAAAATATTAAAAACGCTTGTTAGTTTAAATTGGAAGTTAAAAGGATTTTTTCCTTTTTCCCACTCAATATCGACACCCGCTAAATATCGGATGGGAAACAAAAAATATCCGTCTGACCTTTTTAAAAAATAGATTGATCCTTATAATTTGGATATGACAAAAAACAGATATAATAAATACTCATCATTTAGTGCTAAAAATAGAATATATCAAAAATAACAACCGAGATCTCTCTGTTACTGAAGTTCTCATTGGCTCTGCACTTTTTTCCCACTCCCCCCATACCCCTACCCCCCCCCCCCCC
>MU725923.1:47477-69388 GCA_026770625.1 Nicotiana glauca
TTTTCCCCCCCCCCCCCCCCCCCCCCCCCCCCCCCCCCAAACTTCTTCTTCTTCCTTCTACTGCCACCACCTCACCACCACCATATTCATTTTCTAGGTACCTTCTTTTTTGGCTAAAAAAATTAAAACAAAAAAAAAATTGAATTTTTTCACCATATACTTTTAGTGTAGTCTGTTTGTTTGCTATTTGTCATATTCTTGTCGCAATATTCTCTTATATGTAGTGGTGTATATCGCTGATATTCTTATCCTTTCTTCACATAGCTCACTTTCAATTTTTAGCTATAGTTCTATCAGTATATGCATATATATGTATATATGTTCTTGAATTTTTGCCTTTTAGTGGGTCTTTTCAAGTTAATAATTTTTTATTTTATTTTAATGAAATATTTTATTTTGGTGTAATGATGACATGAGTTGAGCGTAAAATGAAAAAGTGAGGATTCGTATAGTAGACCTTAACTTGTTTAGGACTGAAGAGTAGTTTTTGTTGTTTGTTTGGTTTTGTAGAAGCTTTTATATGAAAATTTTGAGCTTTTGGGGGTTTTGTTCTTGAATTTTTTTGTGAATTTTTATGCAAAAAGCATATCAAGTTGAAATTTTCTTTCTTGGATGTAATAGAGAATGGCTTTGGTCAGGATTTAAAGTTGGTAGGTGCCACTTAATTTTATGCACATTTTTTAAAATGATTTCTTTATATTTTCTATAATTTGGATCTGACTATTGTTGCTTGTTCTGAGCTGCATACAGTGTAATCTTGTTATTTTTCTTTAATTTTCTTTGGTTTTCCTAATGAAAAATATTTTCTTTTTTGGGTATTTGAAGAGAGAAATCTTAAATGAAGCATATGGACAATGAGGATTCATACGGCCGATCCCAATTTGCTTACGATTGAGGTGCAATAGTGGTTGTTGTTTTTCCTAATAAAGGAGAGTTCTTTGGGGTATTTGAAGGAGAAAGTAAAGGGGAAAGGAGAAAAGTATGGATCATAGAAGTCATCAGCAGCAACAGATGACTTCTGGCTTAACTCGATATCGATCAGCGCCAAGCTCTTATTTTTCCAGCCTATTAAGTAGTGATAATCCTGCTGCTGTTGCTAGTGGAAGTGGTAATTGTGGCTATGCAAGAGATGATTTTGATCAGTTGCTCAATTCTCGTGCTTCGAATACTGATATAAAGCAAGTTTTCGATAGATTTGTTGCTAATATTGATCCCCAAGATATGAATTCGAATGGCCTAATTGGCGAGACTCAGCAAATTCAGCAAAATCACATGAGTAATATGAATGTTAGATCAGAAGTTCTAGCTCCTACGAAACGAGAACACGAGCAAAGCCAAGTGCGACAGAGTCAGAATTCACAGTTTATTGCACCAGTGAAACAAGAAACTCAGCAAAATGATGATTATTCTTTGGCTTCACAGATGAATTATCAAACTCAAGCTCAACAAAATGACAATTCGGACCTTACTTCAGCCATGGATAACTTTGCCAGATTTTTGGGTGCGGCAGATTCAAATCGTGTGAACCAGACGAAAATGGATGGTGGATTTGGCAGTGGTAGTAGTAATTCAAATCTTACTCGTTATAACAGTTCGCCTGCTGGATTCTTTGCGCAATTTGATATTGAAAATGGTATGGAATGTCTTGCTTCAACATTTTTGGTAGTGATTTTTATGGTTATCATGACTAGTGGTATAAATTCGGATGAAGGGAATGCTTTTAGTTTATGTGGAGATTCATTTTATAAGTCATTTATACATCTAATTGTTCATTTCGAATCTTGAATTATCTGGACTAAACCAAGATTCTATTTTTATTAAGCTATGCTTCTCAGTTTTAATTCTAATCTTCCAGGAAAATAAATTTACATGCATATACATATCATAGTCATTAGAGATAGCTAAATTAGTTATGAATCTAAGTAGAAGTTTGTGGTCATTTCCATCGTTTTGATCTGATATTAGAGTTTGAGTTTGTTACTAAAACTATTTCAGCAATTGACAGAATATGGTGCAATGAGAGGCATAGGGGGTTATGGAGCTGGTGGTAATGCTGCTGCCGAAGCATCGTTTCCGACTCCAAACAGGTTTAGTAGTCAAACAGCTCTCCAATCCGGACAACCGCCTTCTTCGGGGTTGTTAGCTCCAATCTCTGAATTTGGAGCTAAAAGCATAGAAGAGAGCCGAGCAGGCGATGAAAGTTTTGGCAAAGGCCATAAAAATGATGAGAGTTACATGACAGGTTTCTCCATGCCTTCTTGGGATGATTCACAAATGTTGACTGATGATTTCCTACAAGTACCAGAAGATAATGAGGCCGAGCCGTTCTCCAATGTAAATGCATCTGATAATCAGGTACTTTGTTAATCACAGTCGTCATTCTTTAACCACCTATATTGAAATGAAACGAGTCCCAAATATTATGGATGCATGTGGCCTACCTGATTAGTTTGAGATTGAGGCGTAGTAGTATTTGTTGTTATTGACCTGTTTTTTGCACCTGAGTAATCTCATACATATATGGTTTTGGTAATCAGAGTAGTGAAGGTCGAGCTCGCCCTCCCACTCTATTGTCTCATCTGAGTTTGCCTCAAACCTCAGCGGAGTTATCCGCCATGGAGAAGCTCTTGCAAGATTCAGTGCCTTGTAAAGTCAGAGCAAAGAGAGGCTGTGCCACTCACCCTCGTAGCATTGCCGAAAGGGTACATATCTCACAGCTGAAAATATCTACTCTTAGATTCAAATTTAGATCACAAATCATGCAATATTAGAAGTTAACTCAAGTTGTTCTATCCTCCAAAGATGGGTTAAGCATGTACTGATTTAATTGTTACAAATATTAGGTAAGAAGAACTCGAATAAGCGAAAGGATGAGGAAGCTGCAAGAGCTTGTTCCTAACATGGACAAGGTAATCTTAACTTACAATTTTACTCAAAATATGATGCAGTGGAAATTTAGGTTCTCTTATTCCTTAAAAAGAGCAGCCCGGTGTACTAAGCTCCCGCTATATGCGGGGTCCCGGGAAGGGCCGGACCACAAGGGTCTATTTCTATAGTACGCAGTCTTACCCTGCACTTATGCAAGGTTCTCTTATTCCTTTTTTTTTTTTTCATTTTAAATTTCTTTGCAGCAAACAAACACAGCAGATATGTTGGACTTCGCAGCTGACTACATTAAAGAACTAGAGACACAAGTCAAGGTATATCCCAAAAGGAATCACAATGAGCAACACAAATGGATTCCTTCAATTCACATTTCTCACTTTAACAGTTCAACTCAATGTACAATGACTCCATTTTCTTGAATTTTTTTTCAGGCACTATCCGAAAGGCGTTCGAAGTGTACATGCTCAAATAAATAGAAGGCGACATTCAAATACATTAAGGTAGGGCATTATTGTGCACATTCTAGTGGGATGAAAAAGATTGACAATGGAAATAGCAAGCAGATAGGTAGATTCTCTTTTGGTACTTGAAAAAGAAGAGAATAGGCTGTCATTTTTTGGTGTGTAAAAGGACAGATGCATATTCATCTGTTGTAACATAATATCCTAACTGTATATAAATTTCCATTGTCAATTTTTCTTGACCTGAAGTACCGCCTTGGCTTAACTGGTAAAATCCGTGTGACTAGGAGGTCACGGGTTCGAGCTGTGGAAATAGTCTCTTGCAAAAATGTAAGGTAAGGTTGCGTACAATAGACTCTTGTAGTCCAGCTTTTTTCCGGACCACGCGAGCTTAATGCACCGAGCTGTCCTTTAATTTTTCTTGACCTGTTGTCTTTCTGTTAAAGGAATAGAATGTAGACTGACTCAGCTGCTTTTGTGGACTATTTTAGGTAAAAGATTGTTAGGTCTTTTTTGTTATGATGTGTAAATATGTGTGTCTCCATCCAGTAAGTCCAATAACTCTTTTTAGATAAAAAGGAAGCACAACATCTTTAAACTTAGTAGACCCCCTTCTGTTATCTTTGAAGTGTTTTTAATACTTGACTAGCAAAATATCCATATTCTATCTGAGCCGAGGATCTTTCGGAAATAGCCTCTTTGCCTTCTAAAGGTAGGGGTAAGGTCTGCGTAGATTCTATCCTCCCTAGACCTCACTTGTGAGATTACACTGTATGTTGTTGTTGTATCTGTTCCGTTTTATATGACACTATTGCTTTTCGAGATTTCGAGTTTCTAAACATTTAAAGATATTTTTAGTTGTAGATTTTTTGATATATAATAGTAAGCCATATTAATGATTAGGTGGCTAATAAGTAGTGTCTACATGCTATTTCATTAAATGTTCAACGGAAATTTGAAGCTTAGAAAAGTATTCAGAAGGGGTTGTTACATGTAGTTAATATTAGTAATTGCCAAGAATATGCTAATACATAAGGTATACATTGTGCTTTCTCCTTTCTTTTCAAAGAAAATGACATGTTCCTTATATCTATTTTCAAATTAATTCAGCTTATATTGCAGAAGGTGAGAAGATGTAGCCAATCACAGAATTATGTATGCAATAAGACATTCTTAGCTTCACCAACTATGTGATTTAATGGTCAGTAAAGTGTATTGAGAACCATGAGATCTAAGGTTCAAATCCCATCGGAAGCACTTTTGTTTTTGCTTCCTCGAACGAGTGGAGAAAGATTTTTATTACCCTTTATCCCGGCACTTTTGTTTTTTGCTTCCTCGAACGAGTGGAGAAAGATTTTTATTATCCTTTATCCCGGGGAAAGGGAGTTGGTTTATAACTAGACTCTGAAGGTTTCTACTAGGTAGAGTAATTCAAAAAAATAAGGTAGAACAGAGGGCGTGATAGTCCAATTCTACATAGTTCTGTGATTTGCCGAACGAAGTGGTTCTAACGAAAAACACTAGATGATTTCTTTCCATATATTAAAATCTTGATAGACAGATTTATCTGATATTTATGATGATAAGAGATAATAGATATCTCGTGGAATTGACTGAAGTCTTGCAAGTTTGCCCAGACACCACAGTTATTTAAAAAAAAAAAGACATTCTTGGATCCAATATTAGAATATAGTGGAAGTGGTCCAAAGTAGTTAGAAAGTGAGAGTCCTGTCATGGATGATCTCATCCTCCAACCATTTTAACCCAAAAAATAACTTGACAGCATTTTCTAGTTTCTAGTTTCTACTATTTTAGGGGCTTGTTTAGATAGCACATTACCAGAATGACTATCTTTACACATTTTGTGATGGGGGATGGGACTAAGGGTGGGGGACAATATTTAGTGTGGGGACCTACTTTAACTTTTCAATAAATAGGCCCCTACTACTTTTAAGATAGAGAGAACTTGATGCTTGTGGTACTTTCTCAACCATAGAAAACTTCTCAGCAAAGGTATTTGTGGCAATTATGACAACAATAATAATCTGAGAAGGGTTTCGGTAGACCCTCAGCTTAGGAAGAAAAAAGGGGAGAGGCAATAACAAGCAAACGGATCTGACAACCGAAACGAAAATACAAAACTAGTAGTAGTAGATAATTCAATCAGAAAATCGAAACAAAAGACAACAACAAATAGTAACAAAAGTCTAGGGACACGAAAAATACGAAAATACCAAGTAATGTATCAAAGTTACTGTTACAAATAAGGACAACACACGACTACCTAGCATTTAACCCTTATTCTTAACCTCCACCATTTCGTATCCATCATCATGTGCTCAAATCTGTGGCAATTATTAGATTATATAAAATCTCTTTACAATGATAAGAGGACATTTAGGAGCCGTTTGGGCATAAGAAATTTTTTCTTTCTTTTCAAAATAAAAATTTCAAACAATATTTGATTTTGAAAATTTGTAAAATTTTCAAATGCATTTTGAAATTTGAAAACCGGTGAGAACTAGTTTTTCAAATGGAAAATTGGAAGGGTGGTATTTTTAAGTTTTTTACCCTATATTTTTAAAATTTATAAAAGAGCCCAATCAATTATTAACTTAGGTGACCATCAACAGCCCACTTTCCCCTACCATAAAATCGGAAACACAAAACGCAAGTAGCAGGTAATCTTCTCACCAAAGTGTGTGGCGACTGCCTTTGCTATCCCGATCGGGCAAGTTGGGTAGTTTTGATATTTTTTTATAAATTATGGAGTATAAATTATGTTTTATGGTTTTGAAAAAAATATATTCAAATACGTTGCAAAAACTATAACCAATCACAATTTCGTCTTCAAGTCAAATTTTAGTAAATTTTAAATTTGAATTTTTTTGTTTTGGAATATATGTCCAAACGCCTACTTAGAAGCACATAAGAGTGTGCCTAATGGTTATCGGATTACAAATCTTAGAAATGTGGTTTTAAATTCGAGACAAAAACATTAAGTAAATGATGACTAACATGTAATTTCAACTTTTGAACTTGCTTCTACGAAGGAGAATGAAGTTCTCTTTATATTTGTAAAAAAATTGAATATTCATTGTTTTTTAAAATATTTGCAGATTAGTGAACAAGATAAAGAATTGGGAAAGATCTTAAATTAGGGCTTTAATCAAGAATTTTTTTTTTAGCTTTTAAATTTAATATATTTTGGTTCATTTTTAAAACTTTTGAATAATTACAAGCTGTCTTTTAAGAATTTAGGTATTATATGAAGGACTTATTCAATAAAATTTATTTTAAATTGAAAAAGCTTATGGGGCTTACGCCTCACAACAAAAAACGAGCCTCAAACACCCGGCCATACGTCCTGAATTGTTTGGCTCACTTCTTGAGACTTTCGCCCCATAATATTTCCTCGGAGCGTTTTTGACCCTAGGGCTCATCCGAAAACGCCTTTTAAAACGGTGCTGATTAGATAGAAAGTACTTATGCAATAATCGAGGTGGTTGTGAGTTGATTGGGACAAAACTCTCGTTGAAAAAGAGAGAGAAGGACATACAAAAAAACAAAGTAATTAAATGCTGTGGGGTTCAAAGAAATGTTTCTCTTCTCTATTACTGCCTCTTCACAAATATGGGCCCTAATCTTAAAAGAAACGGGCTCCCTATATATTGGGCTTAAGTTCTAATTTAGACTGGACCAAAGTATGCTGACTTCAATCCGAAATTTAATGTAAAAGACCAAAATTGAACAATACGAATAGTGTAAGGATAAATCTGATCCACTTTGATTTGGTTAGGACACGTGACATTTTTTTTTAGCAAAAAAATATTAATTAAAAATTAAAAAATTAAGTCTGTTAGTGGAAAAGTGGAAGAATGTGTTCATTTGGTCACGGCGAGGGCAATTATGCTACCAGCTTTAAACAGAAGGCATAGTTAGCGACCCAAAAATCTACCCGATCATGATGACGTCTATCGTGAAACTAAGCCAGCCATTTATTTCCACAAACTCCAATTTTCAATTTAAAATTTAAGAAACACATAATTTTAGTAGAAATATAATAAGATAAAAACAATAGAAATAAAAAATCCAACGGAAAGAAATACAAGCCCGATCTCGGGTGTCACTAAGTCATGAGCCAAAAATTACTACAACTGTTCTAGATAGCATGACCAACATGATCTGAGAATATCCAAAGCAAATAAACTAGAAGAAGATAGGGAAAGAGAAGGCGGAACTGCGGTTGCCAAGCAGCTAACTCGCAATCTCCACAGAAAGTCTCCAACTAGTAAGATCCGCAGCTGCTACCGTGCCCCGAGATACCTGGATTTGCACTCAGAGGTGCAGGGGATAACGTGAGTACACCAACTCAATAAGTAACAAGTCCAAACTATGGACTGACGGTAGTGACGAACCAAACCTCAACAGGTATCAAAATTTGATTGTACAAAAAAGTAGACATGCTTACAATTCAAGTAAATTCTCGGCAGTGAATAAACACAGTATGAACAATACAGGGTATGGAGCTCAGGAACCTCTAAGTACTAATACAGATAGCATAATCAACGTTACGTATAATGCTTCCACTCAAAGTGCTCAACCACTCGGTACTGTATATGGCACATTCGGCCCAGGAAAGATCCATCCCGGAATATATACATCACTGACTATAAATCACACGGTACCGAGGAAACAAGCCAATCCAGCCTCATGAAGAAGATCCATTTTCATACCAATACTTCGGACAAGATCCATGTCCAGAAAAGATCCATCCCTCAATATCATCATCTGCGCTCGCTGGAGGTGTAAAGACTCCAGAGGGGTTTCTCTGAGCCCAAGCGCTATAACAAGCCAACGAAGGCATGTTCAATATCTCGTTGTGGCGTGCAACCCGATCCTATATTGTCACTCAATATCAGGCTCTCGACCTCACTCAGTCATAACTCTCTAGTCTCACACACACACGAGCTCAAATGTCATGATACTAGCCCGAACAATGATATGATATGTCAAATAGCAATAATTGAGACTGAGGCATGATATAATATGCATGAACATGACTGAGTACATAATATCAATAAAGCTAATGATATGATAGCAAGAAACGACATTTCGGGTCTCAACAGTATTGGCGCAAAGCCTTAACATGATAATTAGCATGATTTGCAGCTCATTAACTTAATCACATAGTTACTACATAGATATCAGCAAGAAAAAGTCACTAGGCGGTACTCTAAAATGATCCAGGCCGCTTTTCTTACGGTGCACGCCCATACACCCGTCACTTGGCATTTTCATCACCTCAATCGTAATCATAGAATACATAGTTCGGGGTTTCGAACCCTCAGAACCAAGTTTGGAAGTGTTACTTACCTCAAACCAAGCCAAACTCTAGCTCGCGACGCCTTTTCCTCTCGATTCGGCCTCCAAATGCACTGAATCTAACCAAAATAAGAACCATAACATCAATATATGCTAAGGGAACAAAGCCCACGCAAAAATAATCAAATTACATCACAAATTATAAAATTGGTCAAACCCGACTCCCAGGCCCACGTCCTGGATTCTGATAAAAACTACGAAACTAGAATCTTTACACTCTCACGAGTTCATACATATCAAATACATCAAAATCCGACCCTAAACAACCCTTCAAATCCTCAAATCAAAATCTCAAATTTCAATCCCTAACTCTCCAATTTTTTTTAGGCTTCAAATCCCACTTATTTAATATTTAACCAAGTAAGAATCAACATATTATCGAGTTTTAGGTTCAATAACTTACCTCAAAGAAGTTCTCTTGATTTCCCCCTTCAATATCCCCTAAGAAGCTCCAAAACCGACTAAAAAATGGTGAACTATGGCCAAAAATAGCGAAAATGGCCTTTTAAACATTCTGCCCAACGATTTAAATTCCTTAATCTCGATCGCGGAAAATTCATCGCGATTGCGAAACACAAAATATGACTGACCTCATTTAACCTTACGCAATTGCAATAAATCCCACGTGATGGCGAAGATCTGCCTCTGCTATTTTACGTGATCGCGGTCGAACCCACACGATCGCATTTCACAAACCTCACCACTCACCACAGCTCCTTCTCTCCTACCCAAATGCGACATTGACCACGCATTCGCGAACAACAATCTCTCAACCAAATGCGATTGCATACTTACCTTCGCGATCGCACTGAACAAATTCCACCTCTGCCCCCAAAGCCTATGTGATCGCGGAACTCTACGCGATCGCAATGAACAAATGTCTGCAATAGACCTGAAGGAAAATCAACAACTTTTCAAACATGAATTTGACCCGCTTAACTACCCGAAACTCACCCGATGCCCTCAGGACCTCAAGCAAACATGCCAATATATCCCATAACATCATTCAAACTTGTTTCAATCTTCGAAACACTCACAAAAATATCAAAACACCAAATCATCATCGGATTTAAGCCTAAGAAATTCCAAAACTTTCAAATTTCGCTATCAATCAAAAAGTCTATCAAACCTCGTTCGAATGACCTGAATTTCTGCACACACATCACAATTGACACTACAGATCTATACCAACTTCCGAAATTCCATTCCGACCCCTATATCAAAATTTACCCTATCAACCGCAAACTGGTTAATATGCCAAAATTCTAATTTCGCCAATTCAAGCCTAAATCTACTCCGTACCTCTAAAAACCATTACGATCACGCTCCTAAGTCCCAAATCACCTCCTGTAGCTATCTGAATCGTCGGAATTCACATTCGAGCCTTTTTTTTTACATAAATCAACACCCGGTTGACTTTTTCCAACCTAAGCTTACTCAAAAGAGACTAAGTGTCTCATTCCCTTCCAAAACCTCTTCGAACTTGAACCAACCAAACCGATATCACATAATAAAGCTGAACAAGATATAAAAAGGCAAAAATGGGGGAAATGGAGCAGTAACGACCAGTCGGGTCGTTACATCCTCCCTCTCTTAAGCTAACATTCATCCTCGAAAGTGAAAGAAACATACCTGAAGCCTCAAATAGGTGAGGGTATCTGCTCTGCATCTCCCGCTCGGTCTTCCAAGTAGCCTTCTCCCCAGGCTGACCTCTCCATTGTACTTTTAGCGAAGCTATAGCCTTTGACATCAACTTCCGAACCTGACGCTCCAAAATAGCTACTTGCTCCATATCATAAGTCAAATCACCATCTAATTTATCAGTGCTAAAATCCAAAACATGAAATGGATCGCCAATATACTTTCGTAGCATTGAAATATGAAATACCGGATGTACACTCGATAAGCTGGGTGGCAAAGCAAGCTCATAAGCTACCTCATCAATACTCCGAAGCACCTCAAAAGGCCCAATGAACTGAGGACTCAATTTACTCTTTTTCCCAAACCTCATAACACCCTTCACGGGCGAGACCTTCAGTAGAACCTTCTTTCCAACCATGTAAGACACATCATGGACCTTCTTGTCAACATAACTCTTCTGCCTCGACTGCGCCGTATGAAGCCGCTCCTGAATCACCTTCACCTTGTCTAAAGCATCATGCACTAAGTCTGTACCCATAAGCCTAGCCTCACCCGGCTCAAACCAACTAACTAGAGATCTACACTGTCTCCCATACAAAGCCTCATATGGAGCCATCTGAATACTCGATTGATAATTGTTGTTATAAGCAAACTCCACGAGCGATATCAAATGATCCCGTGAACCACCGAAGTCAATCACGAAAGCGCTCAACATGTCCTCCAATATCTGAATAGTACACTCGGACTTCCCATCCGTCTGAGGGTGAAAAGATGTGCTCAACTCAATCTGAGTACCTCTATCTGAAATGATGGAAACTAGGACACCATGCAAGCGAAAATTCTCTTGAATATAGATCTCTGCCAACCGCTCTAAAGAATAGGTAGTACACACAGGATTGAAGTGTGCGGACTTGGTCAGCCGGTTAACAATCACCCAAATATCATCGAACTTCTTCAAAGTCAGTGGGAGCTCAACTACAAAGTCCATGGTGATACACTCCCACTTCGACTCGGGAATATCCATCTGCTGAAGCAAGCCACCCATTCTCTGATACTCATATTTCACCTGCTTACAATTGAGACACCGAGTTACAAATCTCACAATATCTTTCTTCATCCTCCTACACCAATAATGTCGTCTCAGATCCTGATACATCTTCGTGGCACCCAGATGAATGGAATACCGCGAGCTATGGGCCTTCTCTAGAATTAACTCCCGAAGCCCATCCACATTGGGTACACAAATCCGGCCCTGCACCCTCAACACCCCATCATCACCAATGGTCACATATCTGGCACCGTCGTGGTGCTCTGTCCTTAAGGACAAGCAAGTAAGGATCATCATACTAGCGCTCTCTGATCCGATCAAATAAAGAGGACCGAGAAATCACACAAGCTAAGACCCGATTGGGTTCCAAAATATCCAACCTCACAAACCGATTGGCCAAGGCCTGAACATCAACTGCAAGAGGTCTCTCCCCAATAGGAATATACGCCAAACTCCCCATACTCATTGCATTCCTACTCAAAGCATTGACCACTACATTGGCCTTCCCAGGATGGTACAAGATAGTAATATCATAATCCTTTAGTAGCTCCAACCATCTTTGTTGTCTCAAATTAAGATCCTTTTGCTTGAACAAGTGTTGGAGGCTACGATGATCAGTAAACACCTCACAAGACACACCATAGAGATAATGCTTCCAGATTTTCAATGCGTGAATAATGACAGCCAACTCTAAATCATGAACATGGTAGTTATTCTCACGAGTCTTTAGCTGACGAGAAGCATACACAATCACTCTACCCTCCTGCATCAAAACACATCCAATACCAACTCTCGAAGCATCACAATACACTATATAAGAACCTGAAGCTGATGGAAAAACTAACACTGGAGTTGTGGTCAATGCAGTCTCGAGTTTCTAAAATCTCGCCTCATACTCGTCCGACCACATAAATGGAGCACCCTTCTGAGTCAACTTGGTCAAGGGTGATGAACGAACCAGCGGTAATAACCCGCCAAACCAAGAAAGCTGCGAATCTCAGTGGATGAGGACGGTCTGGGCCAACTCTGAACCACCTCTATCTTCTTCAGATCAACCTGGATACCCTCACTAGACACCACATGTCCCAAGAAAGCCACTAAACTGAGCCAGAACTCACACTTGGAGAATTTTGCATAAAGCTTCTCCTCCCTCAATCTCTGCAACACAACCCTCAAATGCTCCGCATGTTCTTTCTAACTACGCAAGTACATCAGAATATCATCAATGAACACAATGACAAATGAGTCGAGATAAGGCCGAAACACGCTGTTCATCAAATGCACGAACACTGCTGGGGCATTGATCAAGCCAAAAGACATCACAAGGAACTCATAGTGACCATATCGGGTCTTGAAAGCTGTCTTAAGAATATCCGAGTCCTAGATCTTCAACTGGTGATACCCTGAACGAAGATCAATCTTGGAGAACACTCTCGCTCCTAGAAATTGGTCAAATAAATCATCAATGCGAGGTAGGGGGTACTTGTTCTTGATTGTTACTTTGTTGAACTACCTGTAATTAATGCACATCCTCATCGTGCCATTCTTCTTCTTCACAAATAGAACAGGCGCACCCCAAGGCGACACACTAGGCTGAATAAACCCCTTATCAAGGAGTTCCTAAAGCTGCTTCTTCAACTCCTTCAGCTCCAGTGATGTCATACGATACGATGGAATAGAAATGGGCTGAGTACCCGGCACTAGGTCAATTCCAAAATCAATATCCCCATCCGGTGCATACCCGATAGGTCTGCAGGAAACACATCCGAAAAATCCCTTACAACTGGAGCAGAATCAATGCTGAGAGTCTCTGCACCGTCCCTCAAAAATCCTAAATATGAAAGGCAACCTGTCATGAACTGTACTTTTCACCCTCGGGAGTCGTGATGGTGCCTACTAGTGAAAGCTAGGCAAGCTACTTATCTTACTCTTTTCGTTTTTAATCCATTAACATTTATAAACACCGAAAATTAATAAAGCAGAAGAATGAAAATTTAATAATTTAGCTAATACTCAATACAAATTCATAACATAAACTACCCAGAACTGGTGTCACAATCTCACGAACTATCTAAGGAAACTACAAATAAAGTCTGAACAAGAAAGTACATGTATGTCTCTAAAATAGTAAAGAACAGATGAAAACTAGATAGGGAGGGAACGCCAAGGCCTACTGACACCTGCAGGACTACCTTGGGTGTCCTGATGGACTGAAGGCAGCAACCCCAAACTAAGGTCCGTATGCTTCAGTACCGGGATCTGCACAAAAGAGTGCAAAGTGTAGTATCAACACAACAGATCCCATGTGCTGGTAAATGTCGAGCATAACCCCGATGAAGTAGTGACGAGGCTAGGACACAACAACCATATAAACCTGTGCAATTTAATCGTATACGAGAAGCAATAATAATAAGAATTAAACAGAATAAGACGGGAGAAAGGGAAACATGCTGAAGGGATATCAGGTTATGACAATAATAAAGTAAGGAGACAAATGCATAAATATGAATGTTCATGGCATCACCTTTCGTGCTTTATCACTCTTTTCTTACCCAAACAATAGTAGAAATAATATCCCGGAAAGGGAATCAACAACAAGAATAAACATATCACGGCAAGAAAATCAACAGTAAGAAATAGGTACGTCCCGGCAAGGGAATTAGCTATAACCAATCTTGTACCAACAGTTAACTTCACAATCAAAACCTCAACTGGAGCCAATGCTCAACTATAAACAAATACCACCAGCCAATCATAGGTTTTGCTCAACACGGAAAATCAACAATTTAAGCAATTTTAGCACTCCTTAAGGAATACAACAATTACAATTTAAGACTCACGGGCATGCTTGACACCGACGTATAGATACTTGTCACCATACCTATACGTCGTATACTACACTAGCACATAGCAGATAAGGCACAATACATTTTCCCTCAAGCTAAGGTTAGATCAAACACTTACCTCGAAGCCACAAACACAATTCAAGCCTCAACTATCGCTTTACCTCTTGTTTCCACCACCAATTTGCTTGTATCTAGCCATAATTTACTTAAGATATCAATAAATGCTAAATGGTACTGAAGCATACGGATATCAAAACACTCCGTGGCCTATCCAAAACTCACTCAAGCCCTCGGGGCTCCAAACCAAACAAGAGGTGAAATCGTAGGCTGCCCATAAAAGTTAAGTATCGAGAAGAGAGAAATAATTATTATTTCCATCATCTACTCCTAATTTATCTATCTATATCTATATCAAAAGCATGAAGGCTCTTAGTGAAATATCGTTCGTCTTTTTTACCCTTTAAGAATAGAGCTCACACTAAGACAAAATAATTATTTTATTATTTTTCCTAAAATATAGGATTCTGAAATCAACTAAAATTATTGTATTTAATTATTTCCTTATATAAACAACGTAAAAAATCCTAATATTTAGGACTTTAAAAAATTAAAAATTAGTATTCATATAGGTGGCGTTTACATATTTAAGGAAAAGTACTAACGAAGTATTAAAATACTAAACTTCTTTTTGGAAACGTTTATAAGTGTGCCATGCAAGAAGACCCATTTTTTTAGCCAAAACAAAAAGTGTACAAATATATTTTTATATTAGTTAAAATCTCAAATTATAATTCTTTATTTAAGAGTTGTCTACGAATATCATATTATGAGTTTGCACTCCAATACCAGATCCTACATTAAGATTTAGCAGCTAAATACTACTCTTACAATGTGAATAATTTAACTTATTTTAAGCTACATTAACAATATAAATAAGAGAAAATGCATAAAGATCTCATTCAACTTGTCCTGAAAAGTCATTTAAACACCTAAACTTTACGGGTGTCCTAACACCCAATTATTGTTTGAAGAACATTATTTATTCACTCCCTCCTAAGGACTGGCCAGCAGCGCGTGTTTGACAACGCAATTGAGCGCGTCTTTGCTCTATTTTAATCGTTGAAAACACCCCAAAAAAAAAGAAAAAATTAAATTTTTAACATCAATATAACCCCAACCATCTGTAAAATTCATTCTTCCCCAATATTTTATCAAACCCAATTGGAGAACCCTAATTTGTTCTTCAACCTTTCATTGCTCTATCTCACAAAAAGAAAAAATGAGACTTCAACTCCATTTTCAACGCTCTAATCTTCCATTACTCATCCAACTCAAGAACAATTCACCCCTTAATAAACCTCAAAATTCGCCATATGGGAAGAAAGAAATTCACCAACTAGCTGCAGAAAAAAGAAACATAGTTAAACCAATAGCTCTACAAATTTTGCACAAATCCAAAAAAATTTCAAGAACTGAAATTTCTGAGTCTGAAGCTAGTTTAAATGAGAAAAGCTCAAAACTTTTGGTATTGGGAGCTGTATCTATTGGGGTAATATCATTTTTAATGGGTTTTGATGATCAAAATAAGATATTGGCTTTGGGTCCAAAAGGTCCATTAATGGAGGAATTTTGGGATAATTTGAGAAGATATGTCATTTATGCATTGACAGTTAGTACTGGAGTTTTTGGGCTATTTATGAAGCGCGTGTTTCCCACTCAAATTAATATAGCTAGGTCAGGCCTTAGGAGGGAGTAAATAAATGCAGTTCTTCAAATAATAGTGGGGTATTAGGACACCCGTAAAGTTTAGGTGTGTAAATGACTTTCCAGGACAAGTTGAATGGGGTCTTCATGCATTTTCTCTATAAATAATGTTTAAGCAAATTTTAACTCATATCATAATAATATAATGATTTAATTTATATCATTTTATTTTTTTTTAGAAATAAATTTTGTTGGATTTAAATATTACTAATCTAATATTCTTTGTGTGATAAGTATATCTAACAATATATGGAGTATCTTATTATTTTTCGTATTCTTCAATTTGAGCTCAATAGGAATAACGTGATATTTATATTAGGTACTTTGAGCAAATAAAATTTATTTCCTTAAGGCTATGAGAACATAGTATTGTTACGTGATATTTGACAAGTCGGTATATCATTTTACTTTATTTGAGTAAAGCAAATGCACAACTTATATATCGAAGTATAATATGCCTAAATAGCTTAAGTATGAAATTTGTTACTAATATTGATTCCATTGGATGTTGCTATTATAGATTGAAGATTCTTAGTATTGTGGATCATCGTAATAGCACTAAGGGCGAAATTGAGGTATGTGAGGCTAACTTTCTTTACGTTTGGGAATGTCTATAATTCTCTCTACGTCCCATTCATTATGACTATTACTAGTTTCCTCAATAAGTAATTATGCCTTAGTTCCATGAATAGTCGTAGAACTTCTATTCTCTAGCTTCATAACTCATTCATGACTTTCATTCTAAACGTTGTGAAATCAGTGCATAATCAATATAAACTTGGGTTTGATGCCCACGAGTCTCAGTCTAGATTACTAGCATGTCATAAATAGTTAAAGTTTCAATTTTCATAATCAGTTCATGAATACATATCTCAGTCTAGTTCTATTTAGCATTTGAGTATCGTGTAACTCAGTATGGTTCAGTATTTTAGCATCATATATTTCAGTATGATTCTCAGTTCCTGAAAGTTGAACACATGTATTTGGGCTTGAGGCCGTAGTTTATGTTTTATGCATGTTTGGGCCTGAGGCCGTAGTTTATGCTTTATGCATTTTGGGCTTGAGGACGTAGTTATGTATACGTATTCTTGGGTATGAGGTCATAGCTTGTGCACATATATATTGGTCCCGAGGCCGTAGCTTATTCAAATAAACAAGTTGTTCATCATTTAGAAGAGGGAGTATTTGATATCCTTACTTCCTTTGTTCAGTTCAATTATTTGTTATCATTTCAGTTATCAGTTATCATTTCAGTTACCAGTTATCAGTTAACAGTTGCCATTTCAGTTTCAGTTTCTATAGTTATCATTTCAGTTATCAATTATCAATTCTCAGTTATTAGCTCAATTTTAATTTTAGTATTTATAATTCTTTCTTTCATTTGCTTTACATACCAGTACAATTCAAATGTACTAGCGTCCCTTTTGCCTAGGGCCTGCATCTCACGATGTAAATACTGATTTACAGGTTAACGATTTAGAGCGCTAGGATTCTCGTACCAGCTATTTGGTAATCCCCAGTTCTTTCGGAGCATTATCATTATCTTACAATCTTCAGTATTTTCAAAATGCCAGTGCTTCAGTACTTCATTAAAAGCTTCATAGACTAGAATAACGGTTAGACAGAGTCACAAATTTTTTTGTGTTAAGCAATGTTGGCTACAAACGTGTTTCAGACTTGTATTAGTGTTTCCATACTTTATTTTTATCTTTCAGAATTTCAATATATCATCAGGTGTTAGTTTATCTTCTGCATTTAATATGTTATGATATCACATGTTCATTCAGTCAGCCAGCCGGTTCACTCGGTCACATGTATTCAGGCACCGAGTATCGCATTACGTCTAGGCCCAGGTTTGGGGTGTGACAAAGCTTGGTATCAGAGCACTAGGTTCAAGAGTCCTAGGGAGTCTATGAAGCCGTGTCCAGTGGAGTTTTCTTTATATATGTGTGTCGACCACTCATATAAATGGTTAACTACCAAGACATCTAGGATGGTCTCATTTCTTTCTACTCTATATCGTGTCATGAAGCTTAGAGAAATAAACCTTCTCTTCCTATCGAATTCCAAACGTATTAGATGTCTAAGCGATGCAAAGGAGAAACATAAGGTCCTAGAGAGGATAATTTCCCATTTGGGGTATAATTATGGAGTACATGTTGGCAAATATGAGACTTGAGAGGATGTTAAAAGTAGGATGCAATTGATACTAGTACAGATTAGAGCATAATCTTATCAGAAAGTACAAAATCAGTTACCGTGTATTATGGTTATCAGTTTATCTCAGTTACCAGTTAGAGGCCTTTCAGCTAGCAAGTTTATGGTTATTCAGTATGCCAGTTATTTGTTATTCAGTCACCAGATCTCCAATTTTCAGTGTATCCAACATCTGCTGACTGGTGATGCCTATGGGTACTAAAAGAAAATGTATGAACAATGATTATAGCGAAATCGTCACATTTTTTATGTATAAATTAAGACCAAGACTCGACGGATTGTGTAGGAAGTAAGTTATAAGATGATGGTATCTCTGAAGGACATGTTTGTGTATGGTAGTGTATCCGTATGCGTTTTACCTCACAGAACAATTTCATTTTTAATTCTTAGCAATTTAGCCACAAGTTGGATGATGATAATTTAGATGTCAGATCCTACAGTGTAGCAGGTTAAGAATTTGACCGCAAATGGCCTAGAATTGATCATTATAGTTTTGGACAAAAAGAAGACTAAGGGCAAAGTTCCTAGCACTCAGAAGTGTTTGATATTACCAGAGATCTTTTTTTCATACGACTCATGCATATGACTAAGAAGACATGATGTATTAAGTGAGAATCAACAGCAATCGATATTGAATTTCAAGGAATGATTTAAGTTGTCCAAATTTATTCATACTAGAACTATAAAGTACCACCTTAGTAAATTACTATAAGAATTAGGTATTATTGTGAGATAAATGATATGACAATTCTCCTTAAGTTATATGACTAAGTTTTTACCCTGAATGCTTATAATCTGATATGATTTTGAAGTATATAGAAAGTTAGGGTTTAGATATCTCAATTTTGTTTAAGACAGATGAAATTTCCCTAAGTGTGATCCATGTACATAGTTCAAAAGGAATGATAGTGTACGACAAAAGAATATGGTCAGATGATGAGGGAAGTTAGAAATAACCTTATACTTCACTTTAGTTATTCAAAGAAGAGCAAGAAAATATGATGCTAGTAGGTGGTTAGTAAAAGAATAGTAAATAAGTTTTGAGTAAATACAGTGAATTAACAATTTCAGTAGAGCTAGAGGAGGTAATATTTGGTTCACTTAGCTAGGTTAACTCTAGTGAGTGCATGTCAGTTTGAAATATCGAACATGTGTAGAACCCAAAGAGTTTAAGTTAAACCCGAAGTACAGTGATAGTGGAAAAAAATTAGCTAGCAATAAGAGATCAACTACAAAAGAATAGCCTTTAGAATTATCGAAAAGAGGTTTTCCCAATATTGACAGTGTGAGCAGAGATAAATCATTAAGATTGTGTATGATTGTTGTGAATAAATTAGTTTTCCCTTATGTAAGTAATTTAGTTTTTCCTACTAAGGAAGATTTCTCTCGAGTAAGTGTAAAAATGAGTCGTCATTGTCATAAAGTGCCAAGAAAGGAATTTTTTTTTGCAGGAGACAATAAAAGTTGTTTGATCTCAACAAAAGAGAATGATCCACAAGTACAAGATCCTAACCTTTGTTCTGAGGGGGAGATGTGAAAATCATCAGTAAGTCCAGTTAGAGATTTGAAACCCTCATAGTTAGCACGGGGCAGAAAAACTATAAAATCATGCCCAGTCATTTATTAGGAGTGTAGTGTCATTGCACGAGACTCTAATATTCCGAGTAGTGGTAAGAGACTTAGATCACAACAATACTATAAGTATTTTTAGGAAGTGCTTAAGAAGATAATCAAATGTGTGAAGTATAGCTCATGAATGAGGTAGACAAGAGAACTATGTTGAAATAAGGTCACTCCTTTGCCAAGGTAGGAATTCGACTTTCGGACACACAATGGAGTTATTGTCTAGAACAGGACCCGTTCCTCCTTAGTAGCCGAAGTGAAAGAGAAACGGTTTGATGATTCCTACTTGTTGTAGCTGAAAGAGCGAATTCGCATGTATAAGATGATGGCTTTTGAACAAGGGGAGATGATGGTACTCTGAGGTACTAGGATAGATTGTATGTTCCAACCATAGATGCACTTAGCGAGGGAGGAAGATGTTATAAGCCCATAATTCTAGGTATTCTATCCACCTAGGTTTTCCAAAGATGTATCATGATCTTAAGGAGATTTAGTGGTGGAACGACATGAAAAAATAAAGTTGCAAACTTTGTGGCCAAGTGTCTGAATTTTTAGCAAATGAAAGTCGAGCAGCAGAAAACCAAGTGTTTATCTCAGAACACACACATCTTTTAGTGGAGATAATAAATTTGGACCTTATAATAGGATTATCTCGCTCATTTTGAAAGCATGATTTTTATGGGCGAAGGTGTAGATTGCCAATTAGTTGTTCGAATTTAGCGAAGCGGAGTTGTTGGGACCAGATTTGGTCAAAGAGAAAGTTAAGTTGATTTAAGAGAATTTGAAGAAAGCTCAGAGTTGCCAAAAGTCCTATTCGAACAACAACATAGAGACCTAGAGTTTCAAGTTAATGATTTGGTGTTTCTAAAAGTTTCGCATATGAAATGTGTTATAAGATTTGGGAAGAAAGTAAAGCTCAATCCCAGATACATCGGCCCATATAGGATTCTATGAAGGATCGGGTAAGTAGTTTATGAGTTAGAATTTCCACCATAATTAGCAGTTGTACACCAGTATTTTACGTGTCATGTAATAACATTCAAGTTTCCAATGTTCAAATCTCATGTCACAACATTTGTGTTTCCAGTATTCAGATCTCATGTTAGAACATTCAAGTCAGTTTAGTTCTCAGATACTCTTATCAGTACAGTACTCAGATATTCATGTCACCATAATACTCAAATATTGATGTGAGTTTAGTGATCAGATATTCACGTCAGTTCAACACTCGATTATTTGTTCTAGTTCAATATTCATATATCCACGTTAGTTTAGAATTCACGTACCCATGACAAACAAGTATTCAATGTATCATGCTATGGGTATTATTATTCCATATGGAGGTAGTGTTATGCTATGTTAGGTGGTAAGTATTTTGGAGAAATGTCGAAGGTATCTAACCTTTTCATTAAGACCTTATAATGCAATCTCTATGTCTTTCAGTGTTTAGTCGGTGTAGTACCTATTCAGTTTAGTATCTCATCAACTCAGTTATCGTGTATTCATTCAGTTTAGTATGCAGGTGTTAATTCAATTACCAATTATCAGTTATAAGTTGTCATTTCAGTTTCAATTTTAATAGTTATCATTTCAGTTATCAATTATCAATTCTCAGTTATCAGCTTACTTTCAATTTCAACATTTATAATTCTTTCTTTCTGTTGCTTTACATACCAGTGCAATTCAAATGTACAACATCCCTTTTGCCCGGGGTATGCATATCACGATGCAAGTACTGATTTATAGGTTGACAATTCAGAGCGTTAGGATTCTCGTACCAACTCTATGGTAATCCCCAGTTCTTTCGGGGCATTATCATTACCTTACAGTCTTCATCATTTGCAGATAGCCAGCGTTTCAGTACTTTGTTAGAGGCTTCATAGACTAGAGTAACAGTTAAAGAGTCACAAGCTTTCTGTGTTAAGCAATATTGGCTACATACGTGTTTCATACTTGTATTAGTTGTCACACCTCCTTTTGGCGCGCCCCACCCCGAGGGGTAAAATGGGCGAGGGAGTTTTTCCAATTTAAAGTGACAAT
>MU725927.1:5232-40015 GCA_026770625.1 Nicotiana glauca
TTTATAAAATTGAGATTAAACTAACAATTATACTAATTAAAATCTAAAATTATTTAATAACTATTTTGTAGTAATTTCCAATTAAAACAATAAATATACTGAAATGAATTATTTTTGTGATTTTCTTTAAATTGTTAAAAATGAATTAATACCTATTTTTTATATTTTTAACATGAGTTATTACGCAACCAATTAATACGAAAAATGCAACAAAATTCCTAAAAATTATAAAATCATTTTATTTGAACTTTTGGAATAATTTGCTTAGGGCAAAAATCACGTGCTCACACCATCATGAAAAGAAAAGTAAGAAAGAATATAAAAGTATTATTTTTACTCTTTCCAAGCTATCTATAGTTGAGAAGAAATGGTTATCAAAGCAAGGGATGGAGAATAACAAAAAAAAGGGAAAAAATTGGGCATTCTGAAAAACTGTGCTTCAAGTATATATGAATATCCCATACAAAAATTAAAAATAATGTATATATGCTACGAAATAAATTCGTGGTTGACAAAATAATTAACTATGATAAAGCTGGAAAGATCAAGTCACTATAAATATATCCTTTACCCTTACTAGCGTTAAGCCAAATATTACAAAACCAAAAAAGTTCTAAGAAAATTTTACAAATCAATGTTGATCGTATATTAGTGGAGACTAACATGAAGGGCAAGCTTATGGAAAATTTTGAAAAACTCAAGAGATGTGATCATAAAGTTATCAATCTCAAAATGTTCATCATGAATACGAGATGCAAAATTAATTTTGCTAAATAAAAGCAGAAGCAGAAACAAGGTAAAGATTTGGTGAACTTGAAAATGTTATTGGCGTTGAACTTTATGTGAATTTTTTATTTTTTCAATTTTTCACTTTACAAGAAATAATAATTACTAATAATGTTATTCTCCCCGAGGACGAGCAATGGTTCAAGCATGGGGGAATTTGATGAATATAAAATATTTACTTATTATATATTATTAATATTATACTTTAAATAATATACTTAAATTATATTTCGTATTTTACCTTTTTCTAACTATTTTGTAGAGAAAAAAAAGATTATAAATAACAGAAGAAAAAGACAAAATGCTCAATGAAAGTCTGCTACTACAAGCACAAGAATTGAAATTGGAAATGGAAGCCTATAATTAAAGCTCGGACATGTCCAAGCTCACTCCTATGACACATCCAAGCTCCTATCTTGGACATGTCCAAGCTCATATCCTTAGAAGTGTCCAAGATCACAAATCCAAGATCATGTCTTCAGACGCGTCCAAGATCACTCCTCGGACACATCCAAACTCATTCCTTGGATATATCTAGTCATTTAATGCGTGCAAGATTTGTTATAAATAGAATGTAATTTGGCATCCGGGGGGGGGGGGAATACTTTTATCTAGAATTTAGTTTTAACTTCTTTCTTTAACTATTTTATTTTCTTTTATTAAGTTTTTGAATTTTCTAAGATTATTGGAAATATTCTAGAATTTCTTTTTATCGTGAGTTTTAAATACTCCATAACGGAGTAATCTCTTTTGTTGGGATAGTTGATGAAGCTTGATATATATTTATATAATATTATTTCAGTTTTAATACATCCTTGGCTTGAATTTTCATCGTATAATTTATACTGTGCTGAAATAATGATTTCTAACTAATCATTATTATCACTTATATATATTTTATTTAAGTTATTCATATATTAATTTTGTAATTCTCATAGAGCAAAATTAATATATATTAACCAATGAATAGCATAATAGAGTGAGAATAATTTTTTGTGGAACTCTTATTTCAAATTTGTAATCTTGTTTGTCTCAGTTTTAATTCTCACGGAGGAATTGTTGTAGACAAGATTACTGATTTTTAGTAAAAATATTCTCACAAAGTTTTTACTACCTTTTAGCATAATTCAAGCAAGAAAATATTTCGGTTTAATCGTCACTAGTTTTAACTCAATTAATTACATAACCTCACAGAGTGCTATTAATTGACTATTTCTTAGTGAAAAATATAATTGTATTAGCAATAAGCAATTATTCTTTAGATAAATACATGTAGCAATTGAGATTTTGTTGTAATTATATTATCAAGTGAATTCAACAATTCCCAACTCTTTTTAAATTATAAATCTTTCAGAAATTGTTTGCTTCGCTTTAATTAATTAACAAGTTTTGAAACTCACCTTTCATCAATTTGGTTCTCTTAAATAGTAGTAAAAATATTAAAAGTCTATAGCCTAGATTAACCAATCTCTGTGGGATGATATCATAAATTATACTAGAATTTGACTGAGTACGAGCAGAAAAATCCTATGCACATTAGTCTCGTCACATACCCATAGTGTGAAGAATACGGTGGCAATCCTCCAGAAATCCCACGGCATCATCTGTCGCTAATCCATTAAAAATCGGAGGATCATACTTCTTGAATCTCTCAAGTCTTCATTTCTCATCCTCAGAAGCAGCTGCCCTATCCTCAGACTGAACTAGTACTGCAGGCTGTATAGGGATGATCTCTGGGACCTGCTCAACCTGCACCCACTGCTCAAGAGTGCGAGCGACGGGAGTCTGTGCTCTTCCCCCGGCCTGGGATGTGGCTGTAGTAAGGGGAAGCAACCCTGCCTGAGCCAGCGTGGTGTACATACTCATAAACTATGCTAATGTCTCCTGAAGAGCTGGAGTAGTAGTGGCTGTAGGCGTGTCAGGTGCCTGAACTCCGGCTAGATCTGCTGGCGGTACCTCAGCAGCAGCTCGTGTAGGTGCTTTGGCTGCACCACGTGCGCGTCCACGGCCTTTGCCCCAGCCCCTACCTCTGCCGGTTGCAGGAGGGAGTGCGGGTGCCTGATCGTCTTGAGTAGCACGTGTCCTCACCATTTATGAGAGAATAGAATACAGAAGTTTAGAATTGATGTCAAAAATATCGCACGAAAAGGAAATCAAATGAAGTAAAGAATTTTTCCTAAACAATTCCATAGCCTCTCGTTGATAAGTACAGATATCTCCGTACCGATCAGCGAGACTCTAATAAACTGTCCTATGTTGTGACGACCCGACCCGTCATCTCATGTGTTACTGCCCCGTTTCCCCCATCTTATGTGTAACCACCCGGCCGGTTGTTTTTAGAATTTATGCCCCGTTACCCTATTAACTGCTCCCCCTAAGTTCATTTCAGCTATTTTGGTTTGCTGGGACGTTCGGTATTAGGATTCGGAGTGTTTTGGGACACTTAGTCCCTAAAAAAGAGCTTAAATATGGAAAGTGGCTTGAAATTGGAACAGTATGAAGACGACCTCGGAATGGAAATCCGATGGTACCGTTAGCTCTGTTACGTGATTTCGGGGTTGGAAGCATGTCCGGAATGTGTTTTCGAAGTCCGTAGCTCATTTAGGCTAGAAATGTCGAAAGTTAGAATTTTGAAGTTTCCAATCTGATAGTGAATTTTTGATCCGAGGGCCGGAACGGGATTCCGAAAGTTGCTGTAATACCGCCATATCATTTGGGACGTGCGTGCAAATTTTTAGGTTAATCGGACGTGGTTTGGTTAGGGTTTTGATCGAAAGTGAGTTTGGTTGAGTTTTGAAGTTCTTAGGTTCAAATCATTAATAAATTCGAGTTTCTGGCGCTGTTTTAGGTGGTTTCAAGTTTGGATGATGTTGTGGGATATGTCTGTAGGTTTGGTTGTGGTCCCGGGAGCCTCGGGATGGTTTCGGGTGGTTAACGGGAAGAACTTTGATATATGCAGCAGCTGAAGGCTTCTGCCTTCTGGTGTTTTCGCTTCTGCGGCTTAGGAACCGCAGAAGCGGCTGGGCAAACAGCAACAGCGGTGTATGGGCATCTGGTCAGGAACCACAGAAGTGGTATGGATTTTCGCAGAAGCGGAGGGGCAGATTTTTAAATGAAACCGCAGAAGCAGCTGGGATTCCGCATAGGCGGGACTGCAGAAGTGGTCCCTGGACCGCAGAAGCGGAAATGCCTGTTCTGAAAAGAGTAAAATCCGAGGGTTGAGTTCAAAGTTAGAGAAATCAAATTTTAGTTCGAGAGAAGGCAATTTTGGGTGGATTTTGAAGAGAGGATCAATGGGTAATATTTCCTTGACCTCATTTAGTTGTTTTCCATCAATATCTAGTTAAATCCACTATTAGAATTCAAATTCAAGGTCAAAATTGGGAAAAATTAGATGAAACTTCTTAGACTTAATTATTGAGTTTTGATTGGACATATGACCTCCGATTTGGGAGATTCTTATATGGTTAGACTCGTGAGAGTGCGAGGTTTCTGAAAATGTGAAAATTATTCGATTCCGAACCATTGGCCTGAGGGGCATTTTGGTCATTTTACCTATTTTCGCGCAATAGCTTTAATTTTAATAGTGGAATTTTTTACTTGTGATGTTATTTACGTTTTTGTAAATGGATTGAATAGATTTGGGCCATTCAGATTCGGATACTCATGGCAAGGGCATTGTTTCGTAGTTGATTTTTACACTGGTTCGAGGTAAGTGGCTTGTCTAACTTTGTATGGGGGACCTCTCCCCTTAGGATATCTTAACTGCTGTTTTAAATGCCTTGAACGCGAGGTGAAGAATGTGTACTTGAGATCATTCTTGAAATCCGCTTTACTTGAAATATTTAGACTGTGTTTTCTAACTTATCTGATTATTCTAAATGCAAGTTTAACCTGTGTTAGTTAGAAAAGCATGATTAGTTAGATTAAACTGTTTACTTGCTCAATTTATCTAAATTGTACTACGTGAAGCATGCTAGAATAGTACCACCTATCTGTTATTGCTTATTAATTGAAATTTGGATATCTTTTGCTGTGATTGCGCATTTTCATTGGGACTACGGATGTGGGATTCCGGTAGCTCCCTCTTGTTTGTTTATTTTGGGACTGCGGGTTCGATTCCCGATAAATCCCCCTACACATTGAAAGTTGGACTACGGGACAGTATTCCAGGAGATCCTTCGGATAAACAGATATGATGAACTACGGGACGGTATCCCGAGAGATCCACTGGACAGTTGAGAAAAGGACTACAGGGCGGTATCCTGGGAGATCCTCGTGACATTAAAACTGAGTTGTACCTTGTTGTGTTGTGGTTTGTTTTACTTGTTGTTGTTAACTTGTAGCTTCTATCTTATCTCTCAGTTGTTCATTACTTTTATCTGCCTTTACACTGTATATTATTATAGGTCCCCGACCTTCCTCGTCACTACCCGACCGAGGTTAGGCTTGGCACTTACAGAGTACCACTGTGGTGTACTCACGCCTCTTCTGCGCATGTTTTTCATGTGCAGATCTAGGTACGTCCGGTCAGGCGCACTATCCGTGATCCAGGAGCGATATTCGGAGACTTGAGGTATATCTGCCGCGTCGGCAGACCGAAGAGTCTCCTTCTACTCTATCCTGTAGTTAGCTAGTTTCTTTTCCTGTATTTCCTTGATGTAGACATTTTCGGATGTTAGAGCCTTATCATATACTTTCTTTAGCCTGTGTTGCCCGTGAGATTCCGGGTTTTGGGATTGTGTTAGAATTGTAATGTTAAAGTGTATGTGCTAGGCGGCAACTTTATACATTTTTTTATGTTATTCAGCTTTAAGTTATTATTTTTCGTAAAAGTTGTTAATTCCGCAATGTGTTAGGCTTACCTAGTCGTGAAGACTAGGTGCCGTCATGACATGTTCACGATCGGTGAACTAGGGTCGTGACAAGTTGGTATCAGAGTTCTAGGTTCATAGGAGTCACGAAACACAGGCCGGTTTATTAGAGTCTAATTGATCGGTACGGAGACGTCTGTACTTATCTACAAAAGGCTATGTAACTATTTAGGAAAAATCTTCACTTTATTTGATTTCCTTGTCGTGCGATATTTTTAACACCAATTCTAAACTTTTTTCTTCTATTCTCTCACAGATGGTGAGGACACGCGCTGCTCAGAACGATCAGGCACCCGCACCCCCTCCTGTTGCCGCTAGAGGCAGGAGCCTGGGCAGGGGCCGTGGATGTGCACGTGGTGCAGCCAGAGCACCTGCGCGAGCTTCCGCTGAAGTTCCGCCAGCAGATCCAGTCGGTACTCAGGCACCTGACATGCCTACAGCCACTACTACCCCAGTCGTTCAGGAGGCACTAGCATAGTTTATGAGCATGTACACTACATTGTCATAGGCAGGGTAGCTTCCCCTTCTTGCAGCCACATCCCAAGTAGAGGGAGGAGTACAGACTCTCGCTGCCTGTACTCCGGAGTAGTGACTGCAGGTTAAGAAGGTCCCAGATATCATCCCTGTCCAGCCTGTAGTACCAGTTCAGCTCGAGGAAGGGGCACCTGCTTTTGAGGATGAGCAGCGGAGACGGAGAGGTTCAAGAAGTATGACCCTCCGATTTTCAGAGGATTAGCTACAGATGATGCCTTGGGATTTCTGGAGGATTGTCACCGTATTTTTTGAACTATGGGTATTACTGCCTTGAGTGGGGTTTCTTTCGCAGCTTTCTAGCTTCGGGGAGCCGCCTATGACTGGTGGCGCACATTTGAGCCAGACAATTCGGACGAGGCTGCCTCTCTTACTTGGACACGATTTTTAGATATGTTTAAGAGGGAGTTTGTTCCCCAGAGCCTCAGGGACACATGGCGCGCGGAGTTTGAGCATTTGCGTCAGGGTGCTATGACCGTTTCAGAGTATGCCATCTGTTATTCTAGGTTGACAAGACATGTACCGACCTTGGTTGCCACTGTCCGCAAGAGGGTTCGCCGGTTTATTGAGGGTCTTATTCCATCCATCAGACCTAGAATGGCTCAAGAGTTGGAGATGGATATTCCTTATCAGCAGTTAGTGAGCATTTCTAGGAGGATCGAGGGTTTGCACACCAGAGAGCGAGAGGATAGAGAGGCCAAGAGGTCTCGAGAGATGGGTCACTACTCTGGTACCCGTAGCCCAACAGCAGGGTGTCATGGTAAGGGCTATATGGGTCACCCAGTTCATTCAGCTCTTCCTTCATCCAGCAGTACTCCAGCTCCTCCCAAACTCAGGAGCCTTACTATGCACCTCCAATTTCTAGCATGCCTCCTACGCGGGGTGCTTTTAGAGGTCAGTCCAGCAGACTTGGTCCTAGTCAATCGCAGCCACCGCACCCTCCCAGAGCTTGTTTTGAGTGTGGTGACTCATTCCACATGGTTAGTTATTGCCCCAAACTTGGGAGGGGAGCGCCTTCTTGGACTCCACAGCCTTAGTGTGCTCCATCGAGTTCACAGGCCATTGTTCTAGCTCCAGCTGCCACCCCACCTGCCCAGCCAGCTAGGGGCAGACGTTAGGGAGGTAGAGGTCACCCTCGAAGGGGATGCCAGGCAAGATATTATGCTATTCCTGCTCGTACCGAGGTTGTTGCCTCCGATTCTATCATCATAGGTATTATACTGGTCTGTCACCGAGATGAATCGGTTCTATTCGATCCAGGCTCCACTTACTCTTATGTGTCTTCTTATTTTGCTCCATATTTGGGCGTAGCCTGAGACTCTTTAAGTTCTCCTGTTTATGTTTCTACTCCTGTGGGAGATTCTCTTATTATGGACCGCGTTTATCAATCGTGTTTGGTTACTATTCGTGGTTTTGAGACCAAGGCAGATCTGTTATTACTCAATATGGTTAATTTTGATATTATCTTGGGCATGGACTTTTTGTCGCCCCATTATACTATTCTTGATTGTCATGCTAAGACCGTGACACTGGCTATGACAGGTATTCCGCGCATTGAGTGGAATGGTACTTTAGATCACACTCCCAGTAGAGTTATCTCTTTTCTTAAAGCTCAGCGTATGGTTGAGAAGGGGTGTGCTACATATTTGGCTTATGTGAGAGATATCAGTGTTGATACCCCTTCTGTTGATTCTATCCCCATAGTACGGGACTATCCTGATGTGTTTCCAGCTGATCTTCCGGGCATGCCACCCGATCGGGACATTGATTTTGGTATTGATTTGTTGCCAGGAACTTAGCCTATATCCATCCCTCCTTACCATATAGCTCCCCTTGAGTTGAAGGATTTGAAGGATCAGTTGCAGGAACTGCTTGATAAGGGTTTTATTCGGCCCAGTATTTCACTGTGGGGTGCTCCTATCTTGTTTGTGAAGAAAAAGGATGGTTCTATGCGTATGTGCATCGATTATCGTCAGTTGAATAAGGTTACAGTGAAGAACCATTATTCTTTGCCTCGTATTGATGATCTATTCGACCAGCTTCAGGGCGCACGGGTAATTTCTAAGATTGATTTGTGCTCAAGTTACCATCAGTTGAAGATTCGGGAGCCGAATATCCCGAATACTGCTTTCAGGACTCGGTATGGCCATTACGAGTTTTTAGTTATGTCTTTGGGCTGACCAATGCCCCAGTAGCTTTTATGCATTTGATGTACAGTGTGTTAAGGCCATATCTCGACTCGTTCGTCATTGTTTTCATAGACGATATTCTTGTTTACTCTTGGAGTCAGGAAGAGCATGAGCAGCCCCTGAGGACAGTGCTTCAGGCCTTGAAGGAAAATAAATTATATGCAAAGTTTTCAAAATGTGAGTTTTGGTTGGATTATATGACCTTCTTAGGTCACGTGGTATCGAGCGAGGGTATTCGGGTGGATTAGAAGAAGGTAGAGGCAGTGTAGAGTTGTCCTAGACCTTCCTCCGTGACAGAGATTCATAGTTTTCTTGGCATGGCGGGTTATTACCGTCGATTCGTTGAGGGTTTTCTTCTATCACAACACCTATGATAAGACTGACCCAGAAGGGTGCTCCGTTCCAGTGGACGGAAGAGTGCGAGGCGAGCTTTCAGAAGCTCAAGAAGCTTTCACTATAGCCCTAGTTCTTATATTGCCTATAAGTTCAGGTTTTTATACTGTCTATTGTGATGCCTCGAGGATTGGTCTTGGAGCGGTATTGATGCAGGACGGTAGGGTGATTGCCTACGCGTCCAGACAGTTGAAAGTGCATGAGAACAATTATCCTGTACACGATCTTGAGTTAGTTTCTATTGTTCATGCCTTGAAGATCTGGTGTCACTATTTGTATGGCGTGCCTTGTGAGATTTATGTGGATCATCGGAGTTTGCAGCACTTGTTCAAGCAAAAAGATCTAAATTTGCGCCAGAGAAGGTGGTTGGAGTTATTGAAGGATTATGACATCACTATTCTATATCACCCGGGAAAGGCCAATGTGGTGGCCGAAGGCTTGAGTCGCCAGGCAGAGAGCTTGGGGAGTTTGGCATATCTACCAGCATCAGAGAGGCCTATGGCGATGGATATTCAGGCCATAGCCAGTCAGTTTGTGAGATTGGACCTTTCGGAGCCCAGTCGGGTTCTAGCTTGTGTGGTTTCTCGTTCTTCATTGTTTGATCGTATCAGGGAGCGGTAGTATGATGATCACCATTTATTGTCCCCAAAGACAGGGTTGAGCATGGCGATGCCATGGATGTGACTATCGGTGAGGAAGGGGTATTGAGGATGCAGGGTCGGGTATGTGTACCCAATGTTGATGATATTCGGGAGTTGTTCTTGGCAGAGGCTCATAGTTCACGATATTCCATCCATCCGGGTGCCGCGAAGATGTATCAGGACTTGAGACATCGCTACTGGTGGAGGAGGATGAAGAAGGACATAGCACGATTTGTAGCTAGATGCCTCAACTGTCAGCAGGTAAAGGCTGAGCACCAGAGACAGGGTGGGTTACTTCAGCAGATTGAGATTCCGGAGTGGAAATGGGAGACGATCACCATGGATTTTGTAGTTGGTCTCCTTCTGACTGCAAAGAAATTTGATTCTATTTGGGTTATTATGGATCGGCGGACCAAGTCCGCTCATTTCATACCGGTGTGTACTATTTACTCAGCGGAGCGGTTGGTAGGGATTTACATCAGGGAGATAGTCCGTCTGCATAGTATTCCAGTTACTATCATCTCGGACAGGGGTACTCAGTTTACATCGCGGTTCTGGAGAGCCGTTCAGCAGGAGTTGGGTACTCGGGTGACTATGAGTACAGCATTTCACCCCCAGACGGACGGACAGTCCGAGCGCACCATTAAGATTCTTGAGGATATGCTCCGTGTGTGTGTTATTGAGTTTAGAGGGTATTGGGATCAATTCTTGCCATTGGCAGAGTTTGCTTACAATAATAGTTATCAGTCCAGTTTTCAGATGGCGCCGTATGAGGCTTTATATGGTAGGAGATGCAGATCTCTGGTGGGTTGGTTTGAGCCAGGTGAGGTAAGACTATTGGGTACAGATTTGGTTCAGGATGCATTGGAAAAGGTTAAGGTGATTCAGGATCGACTCCGTACAGCCCAGTCCAGACAGAAGAGTTATGCGGACCGGAAGGTTCGTGATGTTTCTTTTATGGTTGGTGAGCGGGTTCTGCTTCGGGTCTCGCCTATGAAAGGTGTCATGAGGTTTGGGAAGAAAGGGAAGTTATGTCCGAGGTTCATTGGCCCTTTTGAGATTTTGAAACGAGTTGGAGAGTTTCTTATGAGCTTGCCTTACCTCCCAGTTTGGCTGGGGATCACCCGGTATTCCATGTCTCGATGCTTCAGAGGTATCACGGTGATCCGTCTCATGTGTTGGAGTTCACTTCAGTCCAGTTGGACAAGGATCTATCCTATGTTGAGGAGCTAGTGGCAATTTTGGACGGGCAGGTTCGAAAGCTCAGGTCAAAGGATATAGCATCAATAAAGGTTCAGTGGCGGGGTCAGCCGGTCGAGGAGGCGACTTGGGAGACCGAGCGGGATATGCGCAGCCGATACCATCATCTATTTGCTACTTCAGGTATGTTCTCTATGCTCGTTCAAGAACGAACAAATGTTTAAGAGCTTGTTTGGCCAAGCTTCTTGGAGGCTAGAAGTACTTTTTTCTCTCAAAAAAAGTACTTTTCAAAAAATTTAAGCTGTTTGGCCAAGACGGAGAAGTACTTTTGGCCAGCAGCAGAAGCAGTTTTTCTGCTTTTGGGAAGAAGCAGAAAATTCTAGCTTCTTCCAAGAAGCAGAAGCAGAAGCAGAAGCAGAAGCAGTAAATTAATTTCTTCAAGACAAAACTATCCTCACCATAAATTTATATTGTCCAAATTATCCCTTATTGATTTAAGTTTTTTCTTTTCATTTTTGTTTCTAGTTTTTACCATTCTTTTAAAATTAAAGATATCATATACATGAATCATATTGTAACTTTCCAAATTCTTTATTGACTTTTCTTGTTTTTGATTTTTTATTTGTGTAATGTCTTGTAACTTTCCAATTTATCTTCTTCTTTTTTCACACTAAAGCAAATTATCTACATCCTTCCTTGGATTATCAATTCTCTTCATACAAATAATCATTTATAGTTTCTTCTATTATATGCTATTAGTTCCCAAATCTTTAAAACATTTATCAAATCTAATTTGTAAAAATTACCTACAAATAGGTAATAAATTTACAATAGCATTGCATAATCTATCTATGTTATTATTAAAAGAAGAAGAAAAAGCATCCACGTTAAGCCAATTGATAGTCTCACAATAGGCCATTTGGTAATTTAGTACAAAGTTAGTTAGGTTATGTAATAATTAATTTCTTTTTGAATTTAAATTCTTCTAAACGAAATTATACATTATGTGTTGTTAATAATTAGTTACTCTTTTTGAATTTGAATTAAATCATTTTTTTATGAAATCAATTTTTTTAAATATATTTAAGATTATATTTCTATTTTACGCTTAATGCCATCTTTCAAGTTTGACACTTAGAATCATCTAGTTATAACTACCATGGCTATACGTAATTTCATCCGATAATATTCTTCTACCGATAAGAAATTCAACTATTATGCTAATAAAGACATTATTGCAGAGATTGAGGAAGGAAATGAGCCTTCTGTTATTCCTTTAGAAATGCAAGGCAAGTCTTGTACTAATATGGAGGCGTTGTGCGATAGAAGTAGAGATGAAATTATTAAAAAATATTATCATATGTAAATGATTTTATTTATTATTTTATGGTGGATTACCAATATATAGTAATTTGTGGAATAGACTTCTAATTCATATTGAATGATGTATTTTGATTATTCAAGTCATCATGTAACAATAAGTAATTAATCAAAATAATATTATATGCTTTGGTATAACTATATATGTAAAATTAATTTAAATCTTTAATATGTATGTTTACTGTATGTTTCATATTTTAATTAAATAAAATAAAGTAATAAAAGTATCTTACGATAAATATTTAAGTTTATTTTTCTTTTCAAAATAATTAAAAGACCTTTGTACTGTCCTTTTTGGTAATTTGACACTCAAAAGTACTTTTTAGAAAGAGTGGCCAAATACCATTTGTTTATCAAATATTACAAAAAATACTTCTTAAACGAATTGGCCAAACACAAACTGTTTTTTTCCAAAAGTACTTTCGGAAAAAGTACTTCTGAAAAAAAGTACTTTCAAAATAAGCAAATTTTGGCAGCTTGGCCAAACGGGCTCTAAGTGTGGGAGGATGTAATGATCCGGCCGGTCGTTTTTATAATTTACGCCTCGTTCCCCTATTAACTGCTTTCCCTAAGTTAATTTCAGCTATTTTGGTTTGCCGGGACGTTCGGTATTAGGATTCGGAGTGTTTTGGGACACTTAGTCCCTAAAAGAGAGCTTAAATGTTGGAAAGTGGCCCGCAATCGGAACAGTGTGAAGACGACCTCGAAATGGAAATCTGATGGTCCCATTAGCTCCGTTAGGTGATTTCGGGGTTGGGAGCGTGTCCGGAATGTGTTTTGGAAGTCCGTAGCTCATTTAGGCTAGAAATGCTGAAAGTTAGAATTTTGAAGTTTCCGGTCCGATAATGAAATTTTTTATTCGAGGGTCGGAATGGGATTCTGAAAGTTGCTATAACACCGTCATGTCATCTGGGACGTGCATGCAAAGTTTCAGGTCAATCGGACATGGTTTGGTTAGGGTACTGATCAAAAGCGAGTTTGGTTGAGTTTTGAAGTTCTTAGGTTCAAATCATTGATTAATTCGAGTTTCCAGCCTTGTTTTAGGTGGTTTAAGGATTGATACAAGTTTGGATGATGTTGTGGGATATGTCCGTAGGTTTGGTTGAAGTCCCGGGTGCCTCCGGATAGTTTCGGGTGGTTAGCGGGAAGAACTTTGATATATGCAGCAGCTGAAGCCTCCTACCTTCTGGTGTTTTCGCTTCTGCGACTTAGGAACCACAGAAGCGGAGCTGCAGAAGCGGCATGTGGGCATCTGGTCAGGAACCGCAGAAGCGGTATGGATTTCTGCAGAAGCAAAATCGCTTTTGCGATGAGTAAACCGTAGAAGCGGAAGGGTGGATTTTTAAATGAAACTGCAGAAGCGACTGGGATTCCGCATAGGCTGGACCGCAGAAGTGGAAATGCCTGTTCTGAAAAGACTAAAATCCGAGGGTTGAGTTCAAAGTTAGAGAAATCAAATTTTAGTTCGGGAGAAGGCGATTTTGGATGGATTTTGAAGAGAAGATCAGTGGGTAATGTTTCATTAACCTCATTTAGTTGTTTTCTATCAATATCTAGTTAAATCCACCATTAGAATTCAAATTCAAGGTTAAAATTGGGGAAAAATTGGATGAAACTTCTTAGACTTAATTATTGAGTTTTGATTGGACATATGACCTCCGATTTGGGAGATTCTTATATGGTTAGACTCGTGAGAATACGAGGTTTCTGAAAATGTGAAAATTATTCGATTCCGAGTCGTTGGCATGAGGGGAGTTTTGGTTATTTTACCTATTTTCGCGCAATAGCTTTAATTTTAATAGTGGAATTAGTTACTTGCGATGTTATTTACGTTATGTAATTGGATTGAATAGATTTGGGCCATTCAGAGTCGGATACTAGTGGCAAGGGCATTGTTTCGTAGTTGATTTTTTCACCAATTTGAGGTAAGTGGCTTGTCTAACTTTGCGTGGGGGACCTCTCCCCTTAGGATATCTTAATTGTTCTTTTAAATGCCTTGTACGTGAGGTGACGAGCGTGTACTTGAGCTAGTTATTGAAAATTCTTTTGTTGAAATATTTAGACTGTGTTTTCTTGCTTATCTGATTATTCTAAATGCAAGTTTTACCTATGTTAGTTAGAAAAGCATGATTAGTTAGATTAAACTGTTTACTTGCTCAATTTATCTAAATTGTACTACGTGAAGCATACTAGACTAGTACCACCTATCTGTCAGTGCTTATTACTTGAAATTTGGATATCTTTGGCTATGATTGCGCATTTTCATTGGGACTACGGATGTGGGATTCCGGTAGCTCCCCCTTGTTTGTTTATTTTGGGACTGCGGGTTCGATTCCCGAGAGATCCCCTGCACATTGAATGTTGGACTACGGGACGGTATATCGGGAGATCCTTCGGATAAACAGATATGATGGACTACGGGACGGTATCCTGGGAGATCCACTGGACAATTGAGAAAAGGACTACAGGACGGTATCCTGGGAGATCCTCATGATATTGAAACTGAGTTGCACCTTGTTGTGCTATGTTTTGTTTTGCTTGTTGTTGTTAACTTGTAGCTTCTATCTTATCTCTCAGTTGTTCATTACTTTTATCTAACTTTACACTGTATATTATTATTATCATGTTTATTATCAGTAGGGCCCTGACCTTCCTCGTCACTACCCGATCGAGGATAGGCTTGCCACTTACTGAGTACCGTTGTGGTGTACTCACGCCTCTTCTGTGCATGTTTTTCATGTGCAGATCCAGGTACCTCCGGTCAGGCGCACTATCCGCAATCCAGGAGTGATATTCGGAGACTTGAGGTATATCTGCCGCGTTTGCAGACCGAAGAGTCTCTTTCTACTCTATCTTGTAGTTAGCTAGTTTCTTTTCCTGTATTTCCTTGATGTAGAGCCGTATCATATACTTTCTTTAGCCTGTGTTTCCCGTGAGATTCCGAGTTTTGGGCTTGTGTTAGAATTGTAGTGTTAAAGTGTATATGTCAGGCGGAAACTTTATACATTTCTTTATGTTATTCAGCTTTAAGTTATTATTTTTCGTAAAAGTTGTTAATTCCGCAATGTGTTAGGCTTACCTAGTCGTGAAGACTAGGTGCCGTCATGACATGTTCACGATCGGTGAACTAGGGTCGTGACATTATCCTTCTTCATGTCTCATTATCTGTATTTGGTGTGTTAGAGTTAATTCGGCTTGAGTTTGGTAGGAAAATGAGACACTTAGTCTCTTTAAAGAAGGTTGGTTTGAAAAAGTCAATCGGATGTTGACTTATGAGTTAGAGGGCTCTGTTGACGCCCCCTTTTTCCAACGCGGACGGGAGTCCGGAATCGGGTATACGACATTATGGGAGGACAACTCTTATTCCCTTGCGAGAATTGGGTTTTGGAATTTTCGAGAGTCGCCACCTAATGATTATAGTACATTAGGACACTTTTAAAAGAGATAATTGAGAAGAAGAACCAGAGTTGGGTAAGGGCTTGAGATTATCTCGAGGGGAAGGTGTTAGGCACCCCTAAAGATCCACTAGTGTGGTTTCCGGCCATACTACAATTGTGACTTTAGAAGGTAGAAGAACAAATAAAGTTTTCATAATATTTGCAAACAAGTTCAAAGTTTTAAAAGAGAAACAAGATTAAAATAAGCAAAAGAAAAGGAAAGGAGGTCCTAGGCTTATACATAATATAGATCACATCAATACAATACCCGGCGTACACTCCTCAGAAGAGGGGTTGCACATGATATTAGCGCACCGGTCATCATATCCATATTCTACCCTCCCCACCATGTTAAGGTATTAAAGCGCGATTAGCCTCGTTTACTTATTGCATGCTATTACCCGTCCCAATCCTATCAGTCCCGGGGTATTAGGACTTCTAATCCTAAAAGGAAAGAAAGGGATAGGGGCCTTTATGGAGTTTAAAGGATAAAATTCTAGCTCGACATTCAAAACAAGTATCAAATAAAGGAATAAACAAGTAAATAAGGCTCAAATAAACCCCCGAAATCAGATAATCATATAGTTTAGCATGCCTTGGAAAATACTGATTTGGTCTTAGATTAAAATTAAACAGTGAGCGGACTGGTTCAACACATATATTTAGACAGAAAATCTGCATTAGGCAACTCAGATATAGTTGTCAGATATTAAGGCACTAGATTAACGTCAATTGAGTTAAGAAGTAATGATTTTAGAAAATAACTGTGCAGAAGAGTTTTAAAGGAATAGGTATGCTGCAGACTTAGGGAAACATTTAGAAATGAGTTTCAAAAGAAAAGCAGACTGCCCAGTTATAAATAAACACAGAAAGGGTAGTTTTAAAAATTCCAGAAGAGGCCGACTTATTTAAAGAGAAAAAAAATGAGTGAGTTGCAGAACTGGTTTAAAACGATAAGTTTAAAGGAAGGAATTGAATTGGACAACACGTTTAGGCAGAGTATTAGAAAACAGTTTTAGAAAGGATATGCAAGTTAAAGAAATGGATTTTAGGAAAGGTATACACTGATTTGAGAGAGGTTTCACTAAAGATTAAATCTGGAAAATATGCATACTGACTTAGGCGTGTAAGAACCAATTAATCGATTATAACTGCTTTTAAACAGACGAAGTGAGTTTGATTCAAAATCCTATAGGCATGATTTCTACGATTATTGATTTCAGAACTTGTTAATGAACATGTGAACGGATGCTTGCTTAATTAATCCTAAAAGTTTGCCTAATGTTTTAAAGAAACGCAGATCCCTATAGGCATGATATCTATATGATTAATTGCAGAAAGTTAAGTCCTATAGGCAAGATTTCTAAATGCATGATTGTAGAAAATAAGCGTTAGATCCTATAGGCATGATTTCTATGTGATTAAACCAACATTAAACGATCCTATAGGCAGGATTTCTAAGTGATTAAACAATAAAGTCCTAAGATCATGATTTCTACCATTTTAATGCATGAAAGTAAAGACCCCCCTCCTACCCTTTCACTATATTCCCCGAGTTTATACAAGTTATTACAAATCAGAAAAATAAAAAAAAATACATCAAAAGCTAACAATTGCATCCAAGGTACCGAAATCAGGACAAATGCCTAACAATATGTGATTGAACCACTTCCGGGATCCAGATTTCCAAAGACTTCTCTTTATCCCAGGTATTTCAAAGTTCCAAGGAATCTCAAGGATTCCCGGCATTGCTTACACCCAAGATACCATTAGAATTAGAAACAGTGCGATGTGGAAGAGCCAGCTCTAAGGCATCCAAGTTCAGAGGGAGCTCAAGGGTCCCAAAGCATGGCTTACAAGAGAGGGGCGGAACTTAATAGCTAAGAATAAGTGCAAGTGAAAGGGGGATTGGGGAGCCATGACAAGTGGTGGTTATACCTAGCCATAAAATTGGCTGGCACACCCCTGACCACCTGTTTGGTCAAACAAATTAGGAGAAGACCCTTGAAGGTCAGACCAGGGTCTGGATAGTGATTAGGACATTGCCAGACCCAAGTCTAAAGCTCAAACACACATAAAGGGGAAAGGGAATGGGAACTGATTGAGTTTGGGATTCAAAGAAGCACGGACAGAAATATTAGAGTATTTTCATGCCTTGAACCATAACTCGCATATAAAATGGGGGTAGGGGATAAAGGGTATTCACATAAGAACAAGAGTGATAAAGTTGCAGAAAATAGTAAGGAAGAAGTATAACAGAACTGGAATGTAAAACACATTGTGGAGGAGCAATATTTAAAATAGGATAGATATACCAGTTTCAAAGTAACAGAAAGAGAAGAGCAAAGTAGCCACAGCAAACAAAGAGAGATCAAATTCAAGACTTCAGCAGAACACTTGAAAGTTTGAGGAGAACTTAAAGGTATTTCAGAAAGAAAAGAGAAGTAGTATCTAGAATTGTATGTGTGTATGTGAGAAGAAGAGAGTAATTATTCTCGACTGATTATTAGAAAAGGGGAAGGCTGAGCCCTTTATATAGTTTTTGAAAACAAGTAAGGTAGGCAAAGAGCACAAATATAGAACCAATCAATTAGTGCCAATTAGAATAACCAGACTCCCTTAATTAAGGGGTCTAGTTCAAACGGCTAGTCAAGGAAGAAAAAATCAGTTACTAAGGCTGATTAAGGCAGGGAAGCCATATAGTGCACAAATAAGGTCAAATACATAATTGGTATTTAAGGAAAGAGGGCACAATAGTGTGAAAAATAAGGCATAAGTTTGAAAATAAGTCAAAGGATCTCGGATCCAATTTGCAAAATCACAAAACCTAAAGTAATTAAGGAAATAAATAATTCAATGTTGGTAAAAAATCAGAGGATACAAGATCAATTATATAAGGAAAACATCATAAGTCTGGAATTTGAACGCAAGAGATCAAAATAAACAAGCCAAAGGTAAAGGCATTCAATCAAAGGGAACCAGTACTGAATCACTTAGCATGATTAAAGGGATTTCAACAAAAAAAAACTTTGAAAGGGGAGTCTTTTCCTCATATATAAAGCATGCATTTAAAACACAAAAGAGCCTAATTTTAGAGTCACAGGCCAATAAGGCTTTGAGTTCAATTACAGGCTCATCGTGAGCCTGTAAACCTAGGGTTTCAGAGTGAAACCCTAGTGTCATCTACCCGAAGGAAAACCCCCAAATTTTAGGGTTTCATATAGAATCAGAGATGAGAAGTCATTCAAAGTCACAGAGATAAGCAGACATACTCAAGCAGAAACAAGAGAAGCTACGAGTTTTAAAACAAAGGTAGGCAAGAATATGATCAACAGAACTTAGAAACAAAATTTAGGCATGAACTTGAACACGTATAGCAAAGAGTAAGTCAATAGCCTAGGCTAGCATGTGAACACCGAATATAAAAGAATCTTTGTAGAAAATAGGTAAGAAACAAGAGAACAGACTCGATCATAATAGGAAATAAAACAACAAGCATAAACACACATAAGAGAGCGTAAAATAATCAAAAACATTTTAGGAGTCGTTTTCAGAAAACCCTAAAATTGATTTGAATAGTTTTGAAAGAGGAAATTTGGGGAAAAGCTCTAAAATGTTACTAACAGCATAGATCTAGCACAAATCTAAAAGAATAAGACGAAAAGGAACCTCGAATAGGCTAGGGCTTCTGAGAAACCTAAAGGACGAGAAGGCTTGGAAGTCTCGAGAACGGATCTGAGCTGATAAAGTCGGAACCAGGCTCAAAAGGCTAAGGCATGCCGGAGCAAGGCCGGAAACGGCTAGAAATCTCGAATCAACCAATGTTTGGGTGAAGACCCTCGAGGTCTAGCCTTGAATCTACAGTGAGCAGGCGTGTGGTAGCAGTAGATGGTGAGTAGAGATCGCCCATGGCTAGATTAGCCATGGATTCCAGTGATTTGAGGTCGAAGACGGGTAGGCGGCTATTAGGGTTTCAGGTGGGTGAGAGCGTTTGAGAGAGACAAGGGATTAGAGGTGGCAGGTCTTTGAGAGAATGGGGAGGGTTTGGGGGGTTGTTTAGAATTAAAAATGGTAAGGGGAAGCCCAGGCCGTTGATCAAAATGATCAACGACTTAGATTAAAGGGGACACGGGCCGGTTCGGGTGATTGGGTGTTGGGTCGGGTAGATTAGGAAATTTGGGTTAGGGAATTGGGTTCAATTTGGGGGCTGAGATTGGGCTCAATTCCGATTAAAATTGAAATGCAAAAGGGCTAACTTTTAAATAGCCACTTTTCCCATGTTTAATTTATAAAAAATAATAAAATAAATTTTGGAAATAAATAAAATGTACTAAAATAATTAATAATACATAATTATCAAATTAAAAATACTGGAGTCAATTTTATAAATATAATTACAATTAAATCTTAAAAGAGGCTAATATTGCAATTATATGCAATTTAGTTTTAAAAATACTAAATAAATTTTGTAAAAATATGCATAAATAATTTTAGCCATATTTTGGTGTAAATATGAGAATAAAAATAACTTATCCTCCAAAATGATAATTTTGGAAATAATTATTGGATTTTTATGGTGTAAAAATAGGCAATAAATTGGTTTAAAAATTATTAAAAATGCCAAAACCCTTTGGTATGCTTATATATGCACATATATGATATTTTGAAAGTATTTTGGGTACAAAATTACATAAGGAAAAATTGGGTGTCAACGGCTGCCCCTCTTTACCCAAGGAGGATGAAAGAGTTGTCCGGTAAAGACAAGATGGCCAATTTTGATCGGATCGGCGATTGAAAAGAACTTTGACCGAGCTCTGGCTTCTGAGCTGCCTACATATCCCTGGTTTTACAGGAATCAGGCCATATGTAGTTCAGGAACAATTGACAAAGTGTGTCGATGGAGATTTGAAAAGAACGGACGCGATGCTTAGATTTGAAAAAGTGCTTGAAATCTGACAGGCTGCGGGAATTGGAACGGGATCGCTCCTGTTGAAACGGCTGTTTGCTATCTGGTGTACCTGCAACTGAGCAATGTGGCGTATATTGTGCATAATTTAAACGTGATGCAAGTTCCCGTTGGACCATGAATGATGTCTTTGACGGTTAGGATGACGTCCTTAAACTATGATGTCCTGGGCCATGAAGAGCATAAATAAAGATTGGCAGGCCATGAAATGGTGTTCCCAGGCTATGCAGATAGTGCCTCCGAACTATGACGGCCTTTGAATAAGTTGGCAATCTTTTAGCCCATGAGAAGGTGGCAATCTTTCAGCCGATGAATGCAAAGGGTGGCGATCTTTTAGCCAAAGTGGGAATTTAAATGCAGGTGGTGATATTGCAGCCTTATGAAAAAAATAAAGTGGTGATATTTGGCCATGCAGGATGGAGACAATGATTAGTCTCGGAAGGCATATGGGTAGCCTTATACAGGATGGAGACAACGCTTAGTCTCGAAAGGCAGATAAATAACCTTATGTAGATGGAGGTAGAGCTTAACCTTGGAAGGCAGATAAGTTGCCTTATGCAGATGGAGACAGAGCTTAGTCTCGAAAGGCAGATAGGTAGCCTTATGAAATATGGAGGTAGAGCTTAACCTCGGAAGGCAGATAGGTAGCCTTATGTAGGAATGCAGATGGACACAGGGCTTAATCTCGAAAGGCAAATGGGTAGCCTTATGCAAGATAGAGGAATAGCTTAACCTCGGAAGGCAGATAAGTAGCCTTATGCAAGATGGAGGTAGAGCTTAACCTCGGAAGGCAGATAAGTAGCCTTATGCAAGATGGAGGTAGAGCTTAACCTTGGAAGGCAGATAGGTAGCCTTATGCAAGATGGAGGTAGAGCTTAACCTNAATGGTAAGGGGAAGCCCAGGCCGTTGATCAAAATGATCAACGACTTAGATTAAAGGGGACACGGGCCGGTTCGGGTGATTGGGTGTTGGGTCGGGTAGATTAGGAAATTTGGGTTAGGGAATTGGGTTCAATTTGGGGGCTGAGATTGGGCTCAATTCCGATTAAAATTGAAATGCAAAAGGGCTAACTTTTAAATAGCCACTTTTCCCATGTTTAATTTATAAAAAATAATAAAATAAATTTTGGAAATAAATAAAATGTACTAAAATAATTAATAATACATAATTATCAAATTAAAAATACTGGAGTCAATTTTATAAATATAATTACAATTAAATCTTAAAAGAGGCTAATATTGCAATTATATGCAATTTAGTTTTAAAAATACTAAATAAATTTTGTAAAAATATGCATAAATAATTTTAGCCATATTTTGGTGTAAATATGAGAATAAAAATAACTTATCCTCCAAAATGATAATTTTGGAAATAATTATTGGATTTTTATGGTGTAAAAATAGGCAATAAATTGGTTTAAAAATTATTAAAAATGCCAAAACCCTTTGGTATGCTTATATATGCACATATATGATATTTTGAAAGTATTTTGGGTACAAAATTACATAAGGAAAAATTGGGTGTCAACGGCTGCCCCTCTTTACCCAAGGAGGATGAAAGAGTTGTCCGGTAAAGACAAGATGGCCAATTTTGATCGGATCGGCGATTGAAAAGAACTTTGACCGAGCTCTGGCTTCTGAGCTGCCTACATATCCCTGGTTTTACAGGAATCAGGCCATATGTAGTTCAGGAACAATTGACAAAGTGTGTCGATGGAGATTTGAAAAGAACGGACGCGATGCTTAGATTTGAAAAAGTGCTTGAAATCTGACAGGCTGCGGGAATTGGAACGGGATCGCTCCTGTTGAAACGGCTGTTTGCTATCTGGTGTACCTGCAACTGAGCAATGTGGCGTATATTGTGCATAATTTAAACGTGATGCAAGTTCCCGTTGGACCATGAATGATGTCTTTGACGGTTAGGATGACGTCCTTAAACTATGATGTCCTGGGCCATGAAGAGCATAAATAAAGATTGGCAGGCCATGAAATGGTGTTCCCAGGCTATGCAGATAGTGCCTCCGAACTATGACGGCCTTTGAATAAGTTGGCAATCTTTTAGCCCATGAGAAGGTGGCAATCTTTCAGCCGATGAATGCAAAGGGTGGCGATCTTTTAGCCAAAGTGGGAATTTAAATGCAGGTGGTGATATTGCAGCCTTATGAAAAAAATAAAGTGGTGATATTTGGCCATGCAGGATGGAGACAATGATTAGTCTCGGAAGGCATATGGGTAGCCTTATACAGGATGGAGACAACGCTTAGTCTCGAAAGGCAGATAAATAACCTTATGTAGATGGAGGTAGAGCTTAACCTTGGAAGGCAGATAAGTTGCCTTATGCAGATGGAGACAGAGCTTAGTCTCGAAAGGCAGATAGGTAGCCTTATGAAATATGGAGGTAGAGCTTAACCTCGGAAGGCAGATAGGTAGCCTTATGTAGGAATGCAGATGGACACAGGGCTTAATCTCGAAAGGCAAATGGGTAGCCTTATGCAAGATAGAGGAATAGCTTAACCTCGGAAGGCAGATAAGTAGCCTTATGCAAGATGGAGGTAGAGCTTAACCTCGGAAGGCAGATAAGTAGCCTTATGCAAGATGGAGGTAGAGCTTAACCTTGGAAGGCAGATAGATAGCCGTATGCAGAAATGCAAATGGAGACAGGTGTTAGTCTCGAAAGGCAGATAAGATAGCCTTATGTAGGATGGAGACAATTCTTAGTCTTGAAAGGCAGATAGGTAGCCTTATGCAATACAAGAATGTAAAGGCGGATAGTGGTAAGACTTTCTTAGCTGGTAGCTGATTACGATATCCTGAATGCTGGGGATGTTGGGTGCGAATAGCAATTTGTGAATAAGCAATCGTTCTGAAAGTTTCAACCCTGAAAAGTACGAGTGTGTGAATGTATTCAATGAATTGCGACCTGGGTGCCTGCATCCAAAGAAAAATTGTGAGTTCTATAGCAGGGAAAAGGTTAGTTCATCTTCTCGTGGCTCCCGCATTGCGTATTAATGGGGTACCATTGCTAAACGACAGCGATTCAAATGATAGTTATGCATGATTCAGTAAATATAACGTAAGTATATAATCAAAAATAATAATTTCTTTTGAATGAACCCACGACTGCGACGTGGTTCAAGACATTGCAACCTTGATTGTTCCAGAATTTTGAGGGTCCTCCTCAAAATTCTGCCCCAGTTTACTGGGCTAGTTCTTCTGAAGGCTGCATTGAATGACTGAGAACGATCCTCCTAAAAATTCTGCCCCAGTTTACTAGGTTGGCGCTTCTGGCGATGAAAAGACTAACAATCAACTTCGGAATTTTGAGGGTCCTCCTTAAAATTTTGCCCCAGTCCCAATAGCTGGGAAAAATGGAATTTTTATTAAATTGTGATCGAACCCATAAGGCTGCCTATGTATCCCCTCTTAAACGGGAATTAGGTCAGGCATAGTTCAAATTACATCATGAAGAGAAAGCATATGATTACACATAGTATCATTTCACTGCATCTGAATTGATTGGCTTTGGCCAGAATTCTCCGCCCATTTCTACAAGAATGAGGGCTTCTCCAGTTAGAAACCAATGAACCATGTACGGACCCTGCCAATTGGGAGAGAATTTCCCCGTGGCTTCGTCTTGATGTGGAAATATTTTCTTCAACACCAGCTGCCCTGGTGTAAACTTCCTTGGTTTAACTCTTTTGTTGAAGGCTCTGGACATTCTGTTATGATATAATTGACCGTGGAAGACTACATCCATCCTCTTTCCGTCTATAAGGGCTAACTTCTTGTAGCAACCTTTTACCCATTCTGCATCATCCAACTGTGTTTCTTGTATGATTCTTAAAGAGGGAATTTCTACCTCGGTGGGAATGACCGCCTCTGTACCATAAACCAGCATGTAGGGAGTTGCCCCAGTTGATGTGCGGACTGTGGTGCGGTATCCCAATAAGGCGAATGATAACTTCTTGTGCCATTGTTTGTGCCTTTCGATCATCTTTCTCAGTGTCTTCTTGATATTCTTGTTGGCTACCTCTGCAGCCCCATTCATTTGAGGCCTGTAGGTTGTAGAGTTTTTGTGTTTGATCTTAAATGTTTCACACATTGCTTTCATCGGGTTGCTATTCAGATTGGAACCATTATCAGAGATGATTGACTCCGAAATTCTGAACCGACAAACATTACGGTCGCGGATGAAATCTACCACAACTTTCTTAGTCACCATTTTGTATGACACTGCTTTGACCCATTTGGTAAAGTAGTCAATTGCCATTAAGATGAACCTGTGTCCGTTTGATGTGGCCGGCTCGATTGGTCTGATAACATCCATTCCCCAAGCGACGAATGGCCATGGTGAGCATGTTGCAGTAAGCTCGTTTGGAGGCACCTTTATCATATCTGCATGTATCTAACAGTGATGGCACTTTCAGACATACTGGATGCAGTCCGTTTCCATATTCATCCAAAAGTATCCTGCACGGAGTATTTTCTTTGCTAAAACAAAACCATTCATATGCGGTCTGCAAGTCCCTGTGTGCACTTCATCCAATAGTTTGGTTGTTTTGCTTGCTGTGACACATTGCAATAATCCCAAATCGGGAGTCCTCCTATATAGGATTCCTCTACTGTGAAAGAATTTGTTAGATAACCTCCGAAGTGTGCGCTTCTGAGTAGCATTGGCAAGCTCTGGGTATTCTCCTGTGGTCAGGTACTCTTTGATGTCATGGAACCATGGTTTCCCATCGGCTTCTTCCTCAATGTGAGCACAATAAGCTGGTTGGTCATAAATCTTGACTTGAATAGGATCAATGAAATTTGTATCTGGATGCTGGATCATGGATGACAAAGTGGCTAGTGCATTAGCGAACTCATTCTGTATTCTAGGAACATGCTAAAATTCGGTCTTTGTGAATCTCCTCCTCAACTCCTGTATGTAATGCAGATAAGGGAGTATCTTAGAATGCTTGGTTTCCCACTCTTCTCGAACCTGATGTATGAGTAGGTCCGAGTCTCCAATCACTAGCAACTCCTGAATATTCATATCAATGGCCAGCTTGAGCCCTAAGGTGCAGGCTTCAAATTTGGCCATGTTGTTGGTGCATGGGAATCTGAGCTTGGCAGATACCGGGTAATGCTGGCCAGTTTTTGATACTAGGACTGCTCCTATGCCAACTCCTTTGAAATTAGCGGCTCCATCGAAAAACATCCTCCAACCATCATAGGATTCTGCAATGTCCTCTCTTATGAAAGATACCTCTTCGTCGGGAAAATACATATTTAGTGGCTCGTATTCTCCTCCCACGGGATTCTTGGCGAGATGGTCTGCCAAAGCTTGTCCTTTGACTGCCTTCTGAGTGACGTAAACAATGTCGAATTCACTTAGGAGGATTTTCCACTTGGCGAGCTTGCCAGTAGGCATGGGCTTTTGGAAGATATACTTTAACGGATCCATTATGGATATGAGATAAGTGGTGTAGGCATAGAAATAATGCCTCAATTTCAGAGCTACCCAGGTCAAAGCACATCAGTTGCGTTCTAATAGGGAATACCGGGACTCGTATGGGGTAAACTTCTTGCTGAGGTAGTAAATGGCTTGCTCCTTTATCCCTATTTCATCATATTGTCCTAAAACACAACGGAATGCTCCATCCAATACTGCGAGATAAAGCAAAAGGGGTCTTCCTGGTTCAGGCGGAACCAAGACTGGCGGCTTAGACAAGTACTCCTTAATTCTGTCAAAAGCTTTTTGACAATCATTAGCCCATTTGGTGGAAGCATCCTTTTTCAGCATCTTGAAGATAGGTTCACAAATAACAGTGGACTGAGCTATGAACCGGATGATATAGTTGAGTCTCCCTAGAAAACTCATCACGTCCTTCTTGTTCTTTGGCGGTGGCAATTCTTGAATGGCTTTGACCTTTGACGGATCCAATTCTATTCCTTGGCGACTCACGATGAAATCTAGTAACTTTCCAGCAAGAACCCCGAATGCACACTTGGCGGGATTCAGTTTTAGGTTGTATCTTCTCAACCGGTTGAAGAATTTCCTCAAGTCTTCCATGTGATCTGTGGCTTTACTGGATTTGATGATGAGGTCATCCTTATATACCTTGATTTCTTTATGTATCATGTTGTGAAAGATGGTAGTCATGGCTCTCATGTAGGTGGCACCAACATTCTTAAAACCGAATGGCATCATTCTGTAGCAATACATCCCCCACGGCGTGATAAAAGCCGTTTTCTCCGCATCTTCTTCATCCATCCATATCTGATGGTACCCAACAAAACAATCGACAAATGACTGCAGCTCATGCTTGGCGTAGTTTTCAATTAGGATATGTATGTTTGGCAAAGGGAAGTCGTCCTTGGGACTCGCCCGGTTGAGATCCCGGTAGTCGACACAGACTCTAACCTTCCCATCCTTTTTCGGTACTGGCACGATGTTGGCTAACCATGTTGGATACTCCACTACCCTGAGAACCCTGGCTTTGACTTTCTTGGTAACCTCCTCTTTGATTTTCAAACTCATGTCGGGTTTAAACTTTCTGAGCTTTTGTTTTACCGATGGACATGTTGGGTCTGTTGGTAATTTGTGAGCTACAATGGATGTACTGAGACTAGTCATATCATCATACGACCAGGCGAAGATGTCCTCATGTTCTCTTAAGAACTCTGTTTACTCTTTCTTTTCTAATGGCGACAAATGCACACTAATACGTGTTTCCTTGACATTCTTGGAATCTCCCAAATTAACGATCTCAGTTTCGTCCAAGTTGGATTTAGGCCTATTCTCAAAGTTCTCGACCTCTCTGACAACCTCTTCTGGTATATCATCCTCTTCTGAATCTATATCCGTTTGTTGCATTGTCTCGTTGCAAGTCACATTTGTTGGTTCATCATCAAGATAGGTAATAGTAATGTTGTGTAAATAAAGTAAATGATAGAGAAAATAATAAGAGCGAGATATATAATAAACTTGAAAATGCTTTTATTAAATTCATAATTGTTTGGAACATCGGAGCTCTTTTCAAAAGTAAAGACAATGCGGAAAGAAAAAATTAACTAGTAAAAAGTAAATATGCGATGCATGGTGCGTTGTTTAGCCTTGCTACCCCGAAGCTTTTCGGGCCCTGGTGGTCCTAATCAACCAATTACTGAGGCGTTCCCCTCGATTCACAGCTTGTATGGAAGGGCTTTCCTCCCCTTCCTCCTCGAAGATAACACAACAGTCCATATCATCTTCCAGAAATAGGTTCTTCATTGTGCCAATGCCTCATCTTCCTTTGATCCATACATGACGTCTGCCGGTTGAAAGGTCTGCTCTAGGCGAGGTATAGGGTGCTCCAGTGGATAGTATGGGCCGCGCCATGGTAGCAACCAATCATCAAACTCCTTCCATGTATACTCATACCCCAGGCCAAAAGTAGTTCCATGTTTCTTTAGCTTGATGGGCTTGGTGATACCCTGGAGATTTTTACCAGGTCCTTTCCCGGGCTCATACTCGCACTAGTTCAGAATACTCTCGATCTAGTTATCCCACCATTTATCTTTGTCCACGGCGTTGACCCGCTCTATGTGGTGTTACATTTCTCCTCCTATTCTCCTTCTGCCTCCAATCATCGGGACGGTCTGGCGAATGTATATGGGGTTGCTACCATCGCCGTTAATGATCACCTCTTAGTGATTCCATTCGAATTTTACTGCCTGATGCAGGGTTGATGCTACAGCTCCAGCGGCGTGGATCCAGGGTCGCCCCAACAACAAGTTGTAGGATGCTGAGACGTCTATCACTTGAAAGTCAACATCAAACCAGGTTGGTCCCATTTGCAGGCACAGGCTGATTTCTCTAATAGTGGATCTTTGGAACCCATCGAAGGCTTTAATATTGATAGCCCCATCTTTGATCTCGTGCATACCTTTCCCCAATGTCCTGAGAGTTATTAGTGGAGAAATGTTAAGACTGGATCCTCCATCGACCAAGATTCTTGTGATGAAGTAATCTTCGCATTGCACGGAGATGTGCAACGCCTTGTTGTGACTTAGTCCTTCTGGTGGTAGCTCATCCTCGTAGAAGGTAATCTTGTGACTCTCCAGCACTTGTCCTACCATATTTGCCATCTCGCCTCCAGTTATATTGCTGGGAACATAAGCTTCACTCAATATTTTTATCAGAGCATTCTTGTGTGCCTCAGGGCTTTGCAGAAGGGCCAGGATGGAAATCTGCGCTGGTGTTTTGTTCAACTGCTCAACAACCGAGTATTCTTTAGCCTATATATTTCTCCAAAGATCATCGGGTCCAGTTTCAATAGGCCGTCCAGAGGCTTGCCTGTTGGATTCAGCTAAGTGTTCTGGAGTGCATACCCTGCCTGTTCTGGTCATGCCCTGTGCGGCAATTGCTTTTCCGATTTTTGTTATCCCTTTCCTTCTAGCTTTAGCTATGTAATCCCATGGTATGGCATTTGAGTTGAGCGAGGTCACATCTGTCATCGTAACCGGAATAGGCACCCTTGGAGGCAACACAGCAACATCAAATGGCACAGGTGCCTTTGGAATTCCAAACTCGACCTCAATTGGTCCGGGCGCCTTTGAAGGAGGCGCTTCGAACTCGAACGGTATGGACATATTCACCTCATCACCCTCAGAGGGCTGGATCTGGACAAGAATAGGGTTGAGGGTGACTATCGGCTTCTTTGGTTCGTCTCTTTTGGTAATCAATCCAACTGACCCTTTGGGGTCCCAATCATCCTCGATCTCGGTCATGTGAATGCCTCCACCCTTGAAGTCAGGCAAAGGAATGTTGCGGACATTGGGAGTGGGCTTCTTTGCTATAATGACCTTATTATCAATTAAGGTCTAAATATTGTCTTTCAACGAACGACACTCGTCGATGGTATGGCCTTTCATTCCAGAATGGTATGCGCATGTTTTGTTCGGATTAACCCATTGGGAGGGATTTTCTGGAGTTACGGCTGGGATAGGGGTAACGTAACCGGCTTCTTTGAGTCTTTCATACAGTTGGTCAATTGGCTCGGCGATGGTTGTATATTGTCTGGGAGGTCTGCGGTCGAAGTTTGGTCTGGGTCTAGGAAAGTTTTGGCGAGTGGGTGGTGATTGATAGTGAGAAGGTTGGGCATTATAGACTTGGTACACAGGTGTGGGTTTGGAATATCTTGGTGAAGTGGGTTGATATGTAGGTGGTGGAGATGATTGGTAGGTTGGTGGTGGAATTTGGTATGTGGGTGAAAGTGCTTGGTAATTCAGGGAAGGCTGATATGTAAATGGAGTTAAGGGGTATGTTTGGTATTTCATTGGGGATTTGGTTCTTTACGCAGCCATTACGGAGTTCACATCCTTCTTCTTTGATGTGCCACCAGACTGCAAAGCCTTGTTGGTGGCCTGTAATGCTTCCAGATTAGTGACCATACCATTTTTGATACCTTCCTCAATTCTTTCTCCCAACTTGATGATGTCGGAGAACTTCTGACCTTCTATCAGCATTAACCTTTCGTATTATTGTGGATCCTGAGCCCGGACAAAGAATCTATTTATTTGCTCTTCTTCTAAGGTCGGCCTGACTTTAGCAGCTTCTGACCTCCAACGAGTAGACACTCGCGAAATGTTTCTATGGGTTTCTTCTTCAGATTCTGGATGTAAAACACATCTGGTGCGTTCTCTATGTTAAAACTTAATCGGTCCATAAAGTCGGATGCCATACCTACCCAACTTGTCCATTTCTTTGAATCCTGGCTAATGTACAAAAATAAGGCATCCCCTTTTAGACTCCTCATGAACAGCTTCATGCGGATTTTCTCATCTCTTCCAACTCCAACCAGCTTATCACAGTATGTCCTTAGATGTACCCTGGGATCACCTGTACCATCGAACATCTCGAACTTGGGAGGTTTGTACCCCTCCGGGAGTTCAACATCTGGCTGAATGCAAAGATCTTCATAGTTCAGCCCCTTAATGCCTTTGCTACCTTCGACACCCTGGACCCGGTTAGTTAACTTCTTGAGTTCCGTGGCCATATTCCTGATAAGTGAGTCCTTGTCGTCTGCACTTGAGATCGGTTGGGTATAGTGGGGTATAGTGTCTACAAAGATAGGAGTGTTATGGAGGTGGTCGTTTGTGGTGTTTGGCGGTTCGGGAATGAGCAATGGAGCGTTGTTGCATGTGTAGCTGATTTGAGTGTGAGTGGGTTGTATTTGTGGTTGTGGAGTATTTTGTGGAGGTACGGGGCTCTGGGTGTTAACATCAGGAGCGTCACGGGAGAATGATAGGCTTGCCAAGTTCAAGACCTGGTCCAATTCTTCCTGGAATTTTAGCAGTTTCTGTTCAAGATGAGCAGCAGTTCCCTTAGCAATTGGGGTACCTTGAGAAGTTTCCTCCTTTTCAATCGCCTTTCTAGCACTTGCGTCTCCCATTCTACCTTTGTTCTTGTTTCTGATAGGACTCGGAGGAGGAGGAGGAGGTAGAGGGCCCTTGGATCTTGTAGAGTATGCTGATGGTGCCAGAATGCACGAACTAACCTTTGGGGAGGGGAATAAAAATAAAAGAAAAACAAAAGGTAAAAAGTTAGTGCGGATTTTGAGGAAGAGAATATTGCAATATTTAAACACATTGTGTAAGAATATAAGTCGTGTTCTAATTTGGGTACCTTGTTGTGCCCGAGGTAGGCCTAGAGACAAATTAACTTTGGAGAACTTATAATGCAAAATGCCTCATTTTATTGATAAAAAATAAGACGAGTCTTAAAAATAATTAAAATAATGGGGAATGAAAATATCATTAATGGCGAGTGGCCTTATTACATTATGAAAGCAGGAAATAAAAGATCCTAACTACTTGGTCCCAGAAAGACCTTCCTCAAATTCGGTATTCTTGCCTCCCTCGTACAGCTGTACCAACTCGTGCAGTCCTAGCAGCAGATAGGCTCGGGCCAGATGTCCACCTGCATTTCCCTCGGCATTTTGTTAGTCCTCAATCCTGTTCAAGAATTTCCCTTCCAGCTCTACGAGACCCCGTTCCAGATACCCTAGTATGAGGAATGGTGCATCTCGAGAACGAACAATGAACTCCCCTGTTGGGAACCACTCATACATCCACTGTACTTGATCTTCCTTCAGATTCTCAAATAACCCGACCCATCCTTTAGCGTCCTCTGGTTGGGCGAACATGTTGAGCATGAAGTTTATTCACTTTGGGCGGTGAAAGGCGATATGATCATCCCAATCTCTGCATATAATTTCCTGTCGGTAATCACCTTTCTGAAGATGTTCTATAAGCTAGAATTGAAGCAACAGATTACAACCTTTGAAGTGCTTGGCCCCTTGCCGACACTTTTCCAAGGCTTGATATATCTCGGCAATAATCATGGGCACTATGCTGAAAGACTGCCCGTCAATCCCCTTCATTAAGGTCTTGGTTACCATGGCTAGTCTGGTGTGGATCCTAGGCTTCTTCATAGGAAAGATTATCATCCCCAAAAAATAGAACATGAAGACAACCATTCTGTGGATATGCCCTAAAGAGGTAAGGGCAAATTCATAAGTGTAGGTGCGGTATGACTTGCTATGGCCATACCTCTCATACAAGTAGTCAAATGGTATGTAGGAGTCTTTCAGACGTCAAATATGGGTTTTTCTTGAGTCCCATTTTGAGGAAGCCCCTACCTTTGCGATTTTTCAGCATAAGCAGACCCGGAGTCTCCCAAGAAATACCAGCTAGACCCCCTATTTCTTCAAGTAAAGGAGTCATTTCAAGGTCCCCGAAGTGAAACACTGACCGATCACTATCCCAGAACAAAGTTGCAGCCTCTATGATTTTGTTATCAGGCTGGATTTCCAGAAGTGAAGGTAGATTTCCTAAGTATTTGCGGACAAGATTTCGATCACTAGGATGGAGGTCCTCCCACCAGCTTAGCAGCCTTGGGTGAATGTTGGTTACCATACCGAAATCTGGGGACTTCGTGCCTCATTTTTTGTGAAACAAAGCGTAAGACCCTTACCCCACCAGACTCGACTATTTAAATCAACAATTAGCATAATAGGCATTTAGTTCTCCAAATTAATGCAGAGAACATGGAGGTGTCCGTTTGGGTTTCAGGGAAACCCGATGGACTTTAGACTAGGCTATCTTAATGAGTTACTATACGGACAACATAATAGACTCGGCTAGGTTTGACCATGATGCATGTACAGTTTAACAGAGTAAGGTTTCTATTTTGAAGTGCTAGACTGGTACCCTTGAGCGGACAACTCAAGAGGGAAAGGCGCGGAACCGGCGACTACACTATTGATCGACTGGTTTTACCGCAAATATGCCTTTTTCCAAATATTGAGGGTGATAATATCGGAAGAGCGCAACCACTCATTATAAGCGTTTCTATAGGATTTATTTTTGGCATGAGTGGAGTATGATGTTGAAGATGCAATTTACAAGAATGAAACAAATTGACATGTATTTTCACGTACATAAGATAAATGATTACAATAAATGATCGAAAATACAACGGTATTGAAATAATAAAGCAGTAAAGAAAAGCGGTTAAAGGAAAGGAATATGAAGAGCCAAGTTAGTTTCATGATGAAATAATTAAAAGGCAAGAAATAAAGGAAATTAATGAAGTCACAAATAGCATGTAATGGTAAAAGCCTAAAGAAGTCCCCAACAGAGTCGCCATGTTATCGACGCCCCCTTTTTCCAACGCGGACGGGAGTCCTAAATCGGGTGTACGACATTATGGGAGGATAACTCTTATTCCCTAGCGAGAATTGGGTTTTGGAATTTTCGAGAGTCGCCAACTAATGATTATAGTGCATTAGGACACTTTTAAAAGAGAGAATTGAGAAGAAGAACCAGAGTTGGGTAAGGTCTTGAGATTATCTCGAGGGGAAGGTGTTAGGCACCCCTTAAGATCCACTAGTGTGGTTCCCGGCCATACTACAATTGTGACTTTAGAAGGTAGAAGAAACAAATAAGGTTTTCATAATATTTGCAAACAAGTTCAATCTTTTAAAAGAGAAGAAGAAAACAAGAGATTTTAGAAAATTAGTTAAAAGAAAAAAGATTAAAAGAAGCAAAAGAAAAGGAAAGGGGGTCCGAGGCTTATACATAATATGGATCACATCAATGAAATACCCGGTGTACACTTCTCAGAAGAGGGGTCTCACGTGATATTAGCGCACCGGTCATCATATCCATATTCTACCCTCTCCACCCCGTTAAAGTATTAAAGCGTGATTAGTCTGGTTTACTTATTTCATACTAGTACCCGTCCCAATCCTATTAGTCCCGGGGTATTAGGACTTCTAATTCTAAAAGGGAAGAAAGGGATGACGGCCTTTATGGAGTTTAAAGCATAAAATTCTAGCTCGACATTCAAAACAAGTATCAAATAGAGTGAAGAATAAACAAGTAAATAAGGCTCAAATAAACCACTGAAATCAGATAATCATATAGTTTAGCATGCCTTGGAAAATACTGATTTGGTCTTAGATTAAAATTAAGCAGTGAGCGGACTGGTTCAACACATATATTTAGACAGAAAATCTGTATTAGGCAACTCGGATACAGTTGTCAAAGATTAAGGCACTAGATTAGCGTCAATTGAGTTAAGAAGTAATGATTTTAGAAAATAGCTGTGCAGAAGAGTTTTAAAGGAATAGGTATGCTTCAGACTTAGGAAAACATTTAGAAATGAGTTTCAAAAGAAAAGCGGACTGCCCAGTTATAAATAAACACAGAAAGAGTAGTTTTAAAAATTCCAGAAGAGGCCGACTTATTTAAAGAGAAAAAAAATGAGTGAGTTGCAGAACTGGTTTAAAACGATAAGTTTAAAGGAAGGAATTGAATTGGACAACACGTTTAGGCAGAGTATTAGAAAACAGTTTCAGAAAGGATATGCAAATTAAAGAAATGGATTTTAGGAAAGGTATACACTGATTTGAGAGAGGTTTCACTAAAGATTAAGTCTGGAAAATATGCATACTGACTTATGTGTGTAAGAACCAATTAATCGATTATAACTGCTTTTAAACAGACGAAGTGAGTTTGATTCAAATCCTATAGGCATAATTTCTACGATTATTGATTTCAGAAGTTGTTAATGAACTTGTGAACGGATGCTTGCTTAATTAATCCTAAAAGTTTGCCTAATGTTATAAAGAAACGCAGATCCCTATAGGCATGATATCTATATGATTAATTGCAGAAATTTAAGTCCTATAGGCAAGATTTCTATATGCATGATTGCAGAAAATAAGCGTTAGATCCTATAGGCATGATTTCTATGTGATTAAACCAACATTAAACGACCTATAGGCAGGATTTCTAAGTGATTAAACAATAAAGTCCTAAGATCAAGATTTCTACCCTTTTAACTCAGGAA